>CM062812.1:144706414-144916081 GCA_031772625.1 Pinus tabuliformis
ATCCATTTGATGAGGTAAGTGAGGTGTACTATTTTCTAGATCGAAAATTATAAGGTTTGAGTCCTGAATGTCAACAGCTCCTATAGCCGACAATAGCAATTTACGTTGTGCTGGACATGATTGCAGCACCTCCAAAGTCGACATTGCTAAAGGTGAAATAGCCAAATCTTCAACAATGTTATAGTTTTTAGCCACTCTCGCATGTGGATTGAAAGCTGACTTTCGAAGTATACCCTTGGCGGGCGGTTTGATTACTAAGTCTGGGTTAGGTTTCTCGATCTGTAGTGGATCGGAACCGGGATTTGAAGTTTATGGGTTCGAATTAGAAGATTCTGATTCCTTACCACCCACAGGACTTTTACTTCCATAATCTTGCAATCGTGTCACAATCCTGACATGGGACATCATCATTATGGGTTCTTCTGAGGCATTTGAGGAAGAACCTATCATCTTACTCTCTTGACTAGGAAAATGATCCTTCAAGACAGCAGGCGTTTGGGAACCTTTGACGATTTTCGCAACCTTAGCGCGATGAGGGCAGTCTCTTGTAAAATGCTCTTCGTCACAAATGAGACAAGGATAACGAGGTTTGTGTTTCTCATCAGTAGATTCCTTTTTTTCTGTTTTCTCTTTCGAATTTTTATATGTTTTATTTTTCTTTTTCCCTTTCTTTTTACCGCCGGATTTTGATTTGGTTGTAGATGACTCTACAACATGAATATCGGCGGAAATTTCCATGGAAGAATCTCCTATCGGGGAATCTGGCAAAGTTATGATAGGAGAAGAATTCTTGGAAGATTTCTTCTTACTTTTAGTATTAATCGTACCAATCATACCATCAGCGGCATGAGACCCTAAAGGAGCTGCAGTTATTTGATTTTGTTTAGGAAGGTTGGGGATTTTCTCGTGTAACATACCTGACTGCGTATAAAATAAGTCAAGGTACTGAGCTTGAGCAATTACTTGCTCTTCAGTGACGACTCGTGCCTTAGCTACATCCTTAGTGATTTTCGGTAATAAAGGATTGACAAACCATTCTGCTAAGATCTGATCCGGAATAAAAACTTTCACTAAACGCCATCGACGTCTCCATTCATAAATGTGATCTAAAATGTAAGTGGACGTTGACTTTTTTAATGAAGTTAATAATTCCGTGCCATTGTCATATCTGACTAGAAACTGAAAATGAGTTAAAAAAGAAGTAGCTAACTGACTAAAGTTATAAAAAGTGGCTCGCGGTAACTCAATGTACCACTTGGCCGCAAGACCAATTAGAGTGCGTTGAAAAAGCCTTAAATGGATTGAATCATATGAAATGGAGTTAGACGCACACCAGAGGTGATAAGTCATCACATGGTTCGACGGGTCCTCTCCTGATTTGCCTTCAAACTTAGGAATATCACTAGGCAACTTATTCGGCATTGGAGGCCAAAACAGAAGATAGTTAATTGGATCATTCATAAGGCGCGACAAGTCAGGCAAGTCCAAAGTTGCAATGAACGGTAACTGATGATTAGGGTCCCTAAAACCCTGGGTCATGAGACCAGCCCCAGGAGGAGGATATCCAGGATAACTAGGAATTGAAATTGCATTTGGGATATTATATCCTCCTGGAAAACCAGGATTAACCAGACCGTATTGGGGTTGTTGAGGTTGTTGATATGTATATCCAGGGTACGGTTGATACTGATAGACTGGCTGTTGCACAGCAGGACTGAATTGGTACTGTCCCTGGTACGGTTGATAAGTAAATTGAGGTTGACTTGTGACAACCGTACTTGGACCAAGTTGTCCTACAGGAATTTGAACCGAAGTATGAATTGTGGATCCAAATTGAGGTAAAGATGCTTGAGGATTTGATACAGGAACAGTACAAACCGGAGCTGTTGATACTCCAGAAGTAGGTGGGGTAGATTGAACGGATGTTACAGCAGTTGCAGCAGTCGTTTGGGGCGGAGTTCAAGGCGAACTAGGCCTAGGCTGAGAAACTACAGAAGGTGCAGAAGTTTGAATAGTAGGTTGGACAGGTTGCTGGGGTGAACCAAAAACCAAAGGTTGTACAGTTTGAGATGACAACTGCACATTCGGTTGCAAGATCTTTTGAGATTGAGATGGATCCCACACTAAGTTCATTCTGGGGTACGGACCCATAGCAGGTTGAGAATATTGAGGACCATAACCGGGTTGAGGGTAGGGTTGATAATTCAAAGGTACATTTCCAGCTCCTTGGACAAATGATTGACCGGAAGGTGGTTGGAAACCTTGGGTTGGGTACTGACCTTGAGGTTGATAACCTTGAGGCACGTACTGATACTGAGGTTGACCTTGAGGTACATATTGATACTGGGGTTGAACTTGGGGTACATACTGAGTCTGGGGTTGACCTTGAGGAATGTACTGTCCCGTAGGTATGTACTGTCCTTGAGATTGCCCCCCAGGCGGTAATTGGATACCTTGAGGTTGCACCCCAGGCGATAATTAAGGACCTTGAGGCTACCCCCCAGGCGGTAACTAGCCACCTTGGGTTGCGGATTTGGAATGGTACCTGACATCATAAGAATATCTTCTACACTCAACGACTTAGTTCCATTATTACCAGTTAATAACCCTTGTTCAATAGGTTGAGGAGATGCTCTCGAAAAAGTACCAGTAAGGGACTAATACCCAGAGGGAATAGAAGGACCGCCATATAAAAAGGTTTCTGGAGATTGAGAAAACATGGACGACTGCCTTGACATATTTAACGGAGGATAATAACCCCTAGGTGTTGGATGAAAAGGAATGCGAGGTGGTGAAAAACTTTGTCCCGGGTTTTCCAAAAAATTGGTCAATGAAAGATACCAAGCGTCCCTCCTAGGTGGACTGTAAAAGATCGATTCACGCTCCCTAAGTTCTAGAGCTAGTTTATTTTCAGGGATAGGGATACCCTCTTCCGGAGTAACAAGTTCTTCAATTGCAATAAGTCTAGAAGGAAGATTTTGGGTAATTACTCTTTCTACCCTGGGTGAACCAGGACCACTGGAAGTTGGAGAGGCAAATCCTGATGTTGGAGTAGCAGTAGGTTCTGTTTCAGGTTCAGATATTTCAGGTTCCTCAGCTAAATCGCTAGTAGAAGAAAAACTACCAGTAACTTCGGAAAAAGAAACAGGCTCTAAAATATACTCTGGTGCTTGAACTTGGTAATCAGGATGTACAACCAAAGAAGACTCTCCTTCTTTAGGTGACCCAACTCTACTGTCACTAGGAGTTACAAGGGCTCGAAGCCCTTCAAGTTGGCTTGGTGAAAATTGATGAGGTTGGCCCCGAAGTCTACGGGACTTCCTCGGTAATTCAGCCACGATTAAATATTTTAACTACTTCACACGCAAACAAAGAGAAATCTCAATGAAAACCACCTAAAGCCTCCAAAGAACCAAAAAATTTTGAATCACACGCCTAAAGAGTCTAGGAGATCAAACCACACACAAACAGTAACTTTCCATACCCAAAACACTAGTTGGTGATGAAATCCAACGTCGCAGAATTCAATACAGAAATGGCAGTTGGAACAGTTACCCTGGCAACCTGCTTAATGAATAGACTGGCACAAGTTTCTCCACTAAACCGTCTCGAGTGAAGAGAACCCCCCAGAAAATCCAAGTGAGTCTAGCCGACGTCTGCTCCAGGTACAGTGGGATCTTCCCTCCACCGTCACCTTAGGAAAGAATCCTATAGAATATGGTCACTATGGTTACCAACGGAAACAAATATACCTGGGGGAACAGTCTGTGATCCGATACACACGCAAGGGCAGAGTAGCAAGCTCAATCCCCTTGAAGGCTCCTTGACATAATCCAAGGTTTACCAACAAGTGACCCCAGGCTCCTCGACAATGGTTAATCCGAGGTTTACCGTTTTTAATATGTGTATATCTAGTATCGTTCCCAATGAGGAAGGATTGATTACTCCACTGGTTCGGACACGATCTCATGCTTGACTCCTATAAGAGGAGCTTCCCAGAGCATAGATGTAAAAATTGGAATTTATCTCCTACTGCAAGATACAGCTACTTGTTTGTTTTACTATCTTGGAGAGTTAATTACTCCCTACTCCAAGATACTAGCCTAAGCTATGTTGGTGATAAAGAGCCCTAGAAATAAAAAGATTACTAGATAGATTTTACTTTAAGCGTTATTTTTATTGGATTTTCTTAAGTCAAAAGGTGTGGAGATGAAACTTATGGTGTGAAGACTCGACTCCAAATCACTAAAAATGCACTTAAGATGAAAAACAATCCTTTTTCTTCAATGATTTCTAGCTAGAGAAAGAGTTGAGAATGCAAATGCTTGTAAAAACAAATCTTTCCTTAACAAACAAATCAAAAGAATAACTTTTTGTCTTTTCCAATGAACTCAGAAAAGAGACAACTAGTTATGCTCACGAAAATTTCCCTTTCTTTTCAAATACTCAAATACTACAAAAACAAACTTTTTTTCAAAAGAGATTTTTTTTATTTTTATAAAACACTCAAAACTATTGAAAAATCTAATCTTGAGATCTATAAATTCTAAAAAGCTAATTGAAGTAAAAGCTTACAAGATTTATTTTCAAGGATGTTTTACTTAGTTATGAGCAAACTAAGGACTAATTTGTCCAGAATCACAAATCAGCCAAAAAACAACCAGCTTTTGTTTTCTTTTCTAAAAATGAAATCCAAAACTTTCCACACAAGTCCTTTCGAAGTTTCGCAAAGAGAAAAACAAGATGGATTCCTCAACAAAGGTAGATTTTGCAAAACGGTCAAACTCATAAGAAGGCCAGCAAAAACCAAGGTGATCTGAGGTTTCTAAGGCTTCTAAGCTTTGAGTTACTACAAGACCAAAACGAAAATCAAGCCTGGCACACAAAACTTCTAGGAATTTCACCTAAAACCCTAATGCCAATGGAATTAACCTAAGAAAAGTTCCTGACAAGTCACGTGCAGATCTGGGCAGAGGCTAAAAACATATAAACAAATCTTAAGCTGACTAAAAGAGAAAATTTTAAGTTTTTCAAAATTTTGACAGGGTCCACATGCCCCTAGTTTACCCAGGTGTGGTACCGCTCTATGTGTAAAGAAAAAGTGCGGGTATGTCCGCACTGTGTTACAAGCAGAGGGTGCGGTCCTCTCCCAAAAGTACAAAAAACAAAAATAATTCAAGATCTACTAAACCTACCCAATCCCACACACATCAAGCCAAAAACAGAAACAAAGATACAATTTCTCAAGTTAAAGTAAAAGCAAAGTAAAAATCAAAATTCAAGTCCCCAGTGGAGTCACCATTTTGTCAGCCGGATAAGTCGTTCTTGTAGACAAGACCAACCTCCCTAGTTTCTAATGATATCTAGCGACAAGCAAACCCAACAAATTCTATCTTTCTCTAAATATGCAATTTATAAATAAAGGCAAACAAGTGTTTTAGGCCTACCTTGGGTCCAGTGCAAGTTTGTGGAAGCCACGCTCCGTTGATCCAAATGAGCTTCCTTGTCAAGAATCTGCAAACACAAACAAGCACACACATTAAATAGCACCTGAAAAGCCAATATAACAAAGCATATTTATCATGATGATCAAGGAATTCATGAAACAAACCATATAAGACAATTTTTTGAGAAAAATGAATCTGATTGTATTAACTTTAATCAAAGAAGAACTTTACAACCTTAGTGCCTTGATGTTGTACAAGCTCCTCCCAGGGTCCAGCAAGAATCTCCTCTACTTTGACAAGTTTCACTCTCTTCCCAATGAAGCCAAAAGGTATGTAATCTCTCCTCTCAAGCTTAACTAGGAAGTCTCAATTCCAACAGCATTTACCCTCAAAAAGGTTCAGCTTCTAACCTCCCTAGCAACCAACCCAATGCCTTAATTTATAGTGCAATGGAGGGAAGTTACTAGGTCCACCTTCAAAGGGATAAATCCCTCCTTCAAAGGGATAAGCTCCTCTCATCAAGGGATTAGCTCCTTTACTTTTGGGATGCATGAACCACCTAGGAGCGAACCATCCAAGTCAATATTCCTTCTAGAATCATCCAGAATTAACCCAAAGTGAGTTTTTAAGAATAAACTTGTGCCTTTTTGACTTTCACAGGGGTTCGCACCCACTCCTTTAGAGACAGAGCGGGCAGGTCCACAGGTAACATGAACAAGGGGTACGGGACCGCAGGCAATAGTAAGAGAAAGTGCGGAACCAGAGCTTTATTGATTTTCGAGGACTTTCTCTCATTTCTAGAGCTTGACATGAAGAGCTGAGGTTTGAGACTTGCTAAGGAGGACAGTATGAATGATGATAGACCCATACTGACTACAAATAGTCATGATGACAATATTTTGTGTAACATTTGGTAAGGCATTCCACTACCAGTCTCATGGAAACTCGTGAATCCTGGTGCAGTGAAGCTGATCCATTTACCCTCGCAATGGTAAATAGTAGAATCCTCATAGATAAACTTTCCATGTGTTTGATTGGAATCTGACTTCCAATCTTCTCTGGGTGTCTAGGATAGTATATATGTACATATTCTTCTATTGAAAGACCACTTCTTGTCCTGCCAGTCGAATGCATGACCTCCCTTCTTCGGGAAAGACCTGTAATAAAGTAGATATCTTCAACCTCAATCCGTAGAGGCACTTGGTCTATCATGAAGGCATCATCCTCTGCACTCCATTAGTGGATCAGCAGTTCGAGCAGGTGTGTGTTGGCTTTCATGTTTGGCATTTTGAAGAATTTGAATAAGCCACAACCTGTCAATGCATCTAGTGCATTTTGGTCATTCATTACCTCATTATCAATTGTGGTATGCTCTCTTTCTCTCAATGTGATTCTCATCCCAAAAAAATTTTAATTTCAACAGTTAATTTTTGTGTTTAAACTTTAACTCGCGTACACGCGGGTTCCCTTTACACACATTCGCATGTAGGGCGTCGTATACGTGAGTTGATCACATACAACCCACATGTATGTGGAGTTGGATTTTTGGGCATAAATTCCCACGGTCAAAACTTTATGAAAACTTATAAAAACTATCACAAAACATTACAAGCATGATTTGAGGGTTACCTGATAACTTTGGTGTGATTTGAATAGTCCAATTTTTCAGAGGCAAGCCTGCTCCTTTTTGATCCACAGCTCTTTGCTCCAAACAGAATTAAAAAAACAGTGAGTCCAAAAGTCATTATATAACTTTGAAATTTCAAAATATTTTTTCAAAAATTGATTTTTGTCTCATGGATTTTTTGACCTGTGGGCTTGGATTGTTAAGAATGGGTTATTTTTCAAGATATTTTGGATACTTCTAAGGGATGTTATTTCGGTCCCATGACTACTGACCCGTCATGGCAGGTATCGTTCACTCACTCGCATATAGGTTAGGGAAAACTATTTTTTCCATTGCATCTTGCATACTAGCCTCCATTCAGTGATACATTAGCCATAGGGTCGACCCCATCGTGTCTTGGTTATAAGACCATGTTCACTCGCCGATTTTTAAATCATGATGCGATGGTAGAGCCATCCTTTACATGGGCATCTTAGTTAGAACCTCGCTGACATTGGTTTCCCATGCTGTTATACTGAGTAGGCTTAGGAGTCCTCTTTAGTTCCACCATGACTTGTGCGTTGAATACAAATCCTCCTCTCTTTTTCACTAATTTCTAGCCTTATACCCTAGAGGCTCCTTTGTGTTGAGTTGTACTGTTGCATTGCATTTTGACTATTTGCACCTTTTGGCCTTGAGTCGGCTTCACTTGGACTCGTGTTTAAGCCACTTATTTGACCATGTCTTCTGCAAAATCAACCATGCAATCACTTAGCTTCTGCAACTTGACACATCCTTTGACCCGTGGAAAGAACATCCCTTTGAGTGTCCTTGACTAGCTTCACCTCCCTAAATTGAGCATAGGAATGTTCCCATCCCAGGAACTAGATCATTTGTTTCTCTGACACTCCTTCTTTCCATTGTACTATAGCACTCTTTTATTCTTTTTACAGCTTAAAGAAAACAACAAAAAAAATTATATATTCCAAAAAGGGCGGGAACGAGACAACATTTCCATATTTTGTTGGCAGTTAGAGTCAATCGTGTCGCCCTTGAACAAAGCACTCAAAAGAAAGTCTCTCCTCCATTTTGGGTGGGATTTAGTTTGACATAGGTATGCCTTAACCTTGTTATTGAGTCATAACTCCTCTGATTGGTTACCTCTTCCAATCATATGGATATTTTTCTCATGCTTACTGCATGACGAATTTATACAGAGTTATTATATGCTGCCATGTAGTCATAATTGAGTCGTGCTTTTGTTCAAGGGAAGTAAGCCTGAGTCGGCCTCTCTGCGGCGTCTCCTGACCTATTTTTTCAGTCAGCCATCCCTGGTTGTTAGTATCATGTTTTTCATCACATCAGTTATATTGGTCCTTTGCTCATGTCGGTTTGAGAAGGTCTCCATTGACTTCTTACTAGCGGGCCTTGTCCTTATCGACGACGACATATTGCTCTTAGGGCAGGCCTAGAGCCGCACCCTAGCCCTATTTTCATTATTGATAGGTCACCTTGTGCTCAACATCGATCAGTATCATGGGTCTTTGACTAAGTGGTTTCCCTTATGTTCGACATCAACTTTCATTATCACACATTGGGATTCATACAGTTACTTGGTTTCCATTTGACCGTATTGGTGGATTCCTCGCCTCTGTGTCAGCTTTCATTATTGATTGGTTCAGAGGGTTTCTATGCTAGCTACATCTTGTGTACGCCAAAAACGTGCTTCGGTTGGGTTGCTACATCTTTTTCGTCTGATTCCTTCCACATTAGTGGCCTAAGGGTTACACTCATGCTAGATTGATGAAGGATGCCTTAATGCCTTCCTTCTAGCAGATATTTTCCTATTGACTACAACTCATTTTATCTGGGACAAAGATCTAGAGTCCATTTGGTAGTACCTTGGGGTTTGCAGTCATCAGTGGCAGATTCCTTCACTATCGACACTGGGAAACCATCATTGTCCCCTGATTGATAGATTCTTCCAAGTGTTCAACTTCATCTCAATTATTCGCACTTGTTAGATTGTACTGGGTACCTTGACTCTCATTTTCATTATCGGTGAGTAGTCTCATGTTTGTTAATGGTATACATTAATGACCAGTAACCAAATGATTTCTCACATGGTCGACCTCAAATCATTTATTCCCATTATGTAGAAATGTACCACGGTGATCGATGAAGACCTCGGGTTGCATCAACATGTCTTGGTTCACTTGTCAGTTGCTCCTGTTGCTGCTAGTTGACACCATCCACCTTATATGTTGCAGTTCTTCACAGCGACATCTTATATGTTGGCATCTGAGTTGCGATGTAGTATCATTTTATTCCATCATGTTCATTTGGTACTATTGGGATCAGTTTTTGACATCAGTGATTAGCTTCATATTTCAGCTTCATTGGACGTTTTCTTATATGTGATATTCAGACATGTACTTTTTCGATCACGATCAAATGATCCATTATGTACTTTCAATTCTTTGTACTTGTATACATATTGGATCCGCTTGTGCTTGATATGCGGACATGCTTTACTTTCTCTGAGAATGGGTATGCCCGCCTCAGACAGCCTTTTCTTTCTAATCTCTTTTTTATGGCTTAGCAGGCTGAATTCTGGTGAAGTCCTTCTTAGTTTCGACAAGATTCTTTCCATACACTTAATACATTTCGGCTATCATGTACCCCTTCTGACCTCATATATTAGGGGGCATCTATTATAGCACCATTTATCACCCTTGGTATTTGTGATGCTTGGTTTATGGCCTAGGGCAACCCCTCCTTCCAAATTTGGTCCAAATATATTAAAAACAGTGTTTTATTCCCTGTACACTAATTTGCCCTGAGATAAAAGTGTGTACACATGGGTTAGTCAATACCCAACCTGCATATATGTGTTAAAACACTTAAAAATATTAAATTTCCTTAATTATGGGCAGATTTCACGGGTTTTACCTATTGATTACCTCCTATTTCCCTTGGCCCAACTATTTCCCAACTAAAAGACTAATTGGGAGAAGTATAAATCGACTTCTATGGGAAGGCTTTAAGGAGGAGAAGAGATAGAGTTATTATACTGAGATTATCCCTGACTGAGTCTGATGAATCCCTGTGCCTCATGCACTTCCCCAAGCTTCAGGAAACCCTTGTTTCCTTGATTATAGATATTCTCCATGTTCCTTGAGATATCATGGTGTTCGTTATGGAAGAAGATTGTTGAAGGTTGGGATAGGACGAATCCGGAGGACAGTTCCGCTTAGAGCTAGAAGAAGAAGACTCAGGTGAATTCTCTCCATGTTATTTATAGCTTACTGCAATAAAAGAAATGTTGTCTTGTTTCCGAAAATAACTTTGTTTATGCATCAAATTGTGTTGTAATTCATGTATGAATGTTGTTTTGATGCATAACTGATCATTACCTTACATGATATAAAGTTAAATTTCGTGAATATGCTTTACTTCTATACTGCTATGTATGTTCGAATTGAATGATTTTCAGGTCTGAAGAACATTGGGAGTTTCAAAGGGTTTGAACCCTGCGGGACCTACTCAAATGAAGGAAATCCAAGTACGGTCGCTCTTGCATAGTTTGTTTATATAAGAATTTTGCCTAAGTTGTATGAGTGTTTCTTGTTGTAGTATGCTTCTGCTCTATTGGGGTTCTAACCCAAAGCCCTAGGGTACTTATTTCCGTAACAAGTGGGGGGGGATTTTGTTTATATAAGAATTTTGCCTAAGTTGTATGAGTGTTTCTTGTTGTAGTATGCTTCTGCTCTATTGGGGTTCTAACCCAAAGCCCTAGGGTACTTATTCCCATAACAAGTGGGAGGGGGGGGGGGGAGGGGGGGCGGTGGGGGGCGGGGGTTGAATCAATATTTTCAAAACCACAAGCTTTTCATTTCATATTCTTATTTTTGCACACGGCTCTAAACTAAAAGGAATCTGTGTGTGTGCGCCACTGTTCTAAAGACAACTATCATACATCCAATAAACTTATGTTTCAGTTAATTCATCATTTTTTACCTTCAACCAATGCATAAATACTTTATTAAACATTAGATAGATAGTAACCTTGTGTAGTAAGAATAAATAAACCATCACATATGAACACCAGGATTTAAGGTGGAAACATAATGTGGGGAAAAACCACCTGTTGTTGTCGTCTTTGTCTTATTTTAATATAAATAAATAAAAAATTACAATATTGTACTAGTGAATACTCATACCAATGTGTAGGCACCCATGTGCAGAAGGCTAAAAACTTCGCTCATTCCCAGATCCTACTGGAAGGGAACTCCAACCCCCTAGCTTTTGTACTGGCGTAAAATTGTACCAGTACGCAGGCACCAACCTACTAAAGGCTACAACCTTCACTCATTCTCTAGCTGCTACTAGAAGGGAGATCCAATTCCCTGATATGATTTACTAATTAGTACTGGAAGGAAGCTCCAACTCCCTTAACTCGGGGGACCACGTTTCATAAATTTTCATACTAGATCCACCTGCTACAATACATCATAACTTGTAGGCCACGTTTCATCAAATTTTCAAGTTGGACCCACTACCAACACTTAATCTCAATATCAATCATCAAACTTTAACTCATCAATATAACTCAATCAACCAATCATTGAAAAACCAATCAACTAAAACTCAACCAATTAACTGAAACAATCAGATCATTGTAACTAGAACATCAAACATCATACTGCATATCACAGAAATCATATTCTGTTACTGCAAATCCTAATTAACCATCTGTCAGAATGTATACACTACTTTTTCCTAGCAAACCCACGTGTGTACATGCCTTTTATGAAGTATACCCACGTATATATCTTAAACTTATGTAATTTGGAAAGACCACTACCATTCTGAAACAAACACTGAATCATACTTAGATCTACTGCAACATTCTGAACCAGTCAGAAAACAATCTTTGATCTTTAAACATAATGAGGAAGTTATCTCAACATTCTTCAATCAATCAATCCACAATAAAAACATCATTTTTTAAACCCATATAAACAAGAAGACTTCATTGACAGACAACAGAAATACGTCAGAATTGATAAAACTTACTAGACATCCTTTCATCAAAAGCCCTACTTTTTGTACGCTCTTTCCTCAAAGCATAGCCACATGTGTATGTTATTTTCATGAACCAAACCCACAATTACACGTCTTACCAGAAACACATCCACATGTGTAAGTACCTTGCATGCTATAAAACCCTCTTATAGATCTACAAATTCAAAGTGAAATCTTCATTGCAACACAGAACTTCAGACATACCAAGATCTCAGCATACACCGAAAAATCACTCGTTTAACACAAAACAAATCATATCATAATCATTATTTTCATCTCAGATCTATTGGATCTGATCCATCATAAAAATCTCGAGTGCATACTTAGTTTAGATCTAGAAAATCATCAATAGCCCATAACATGCATATTTGCTTCAAATCTAACTATTCATAATATTTCCATCACTTGCACACACTTCACTTTCTCTCACCACTTTGATTTTCATCACCTTATATATCTTAGCATTTTTTAATACTACACGTCAAAATCATACTCTACCCGATGGTTTTCTTAGACAAGATGAAAACATATGTTACTCGGCTCAATACCACAGGGTAACACCATGGTAAGGACCCTTGGTATTTACAATACCATGGTAAGGACCCTTGGGATTTAGAATACCATGGTAAGGACCCTTGGGATTTAGAATGCCATGGTGCAGAGAATGTATGCGCATTTTTTCTTCAAACTCACGTGTATGCAAATTTTCTTAATAGAACCTGCGTATACTTATTGAACTTTCAACTTTATCATACCTCTGCCTCTGAGCTGATATGCCTTTCCCAAAACACTCTGTCACATCTATAAAACACTTTGTCACATAATTTTTACATATTCAACAAGTAGGTATCCATCAAGAGACGACTCATTAACTAGGTTGTCATTCAGCTTGTCGTCAAGGACAACTCATCAAGTAGGTTTCCATCAAGGACAACACATATCCATAATGTCGACACATGTGACCCAGGGCTGCCCCTTTTCACCCCGCCTCTATTCATCTCTCTATCACATGCCACCACCTTTTAAAAAATGTACCTTGGATATATTATCCCATTTAGAAGTAGAAACCACCAAATGGGATACCTGGTTAAGCCCATTTAGAGATTGGTGACATTAGCACATGTCCAATCCCATTATGGAAGGGCATGCCATTATGAAGTTCCCAGCTATTTTACATGGTTGTAATCTATTTTAATCGATTTTCTTGATGAAATGTTGAACTCGAAGGCTAGGGGAAGCATTGGATCTTATGCAGGATTGCAAGTTGTCTCAATATTGGGTTTGGTCTCCCTATAAAGGGTCCTAATCCTCCCGAAGGCTACATTTGAACAAGTAGGGTGTGCGTTGAGATCCATGGGACTCCACATCAATAGACATGACTCCGTGGATCCCCAAATATGTTCAAATATTGCTCATTATTCACCTATTGGATAAGGAAGATGCACCTGGTTCACCTTTGCCCAGTCAACCCCACAATTCTATGATGCACTTGGTATATGACCCAATACTTGTATGTTTATGTGGCATCACTTACACCGTCATTTGAGCCCTCACAAATGGTCTACATGCATCTTCGACCTACTTGGATACCAATGAGGTCATTTGTGTTCCCTCACAGCCATTGAAAGCACCACAGGTTTATTATGTGGAGAACAAGGGGCCAACCCTTTTCCATTACTTTTAGAAGTCCAATTCATTATTTTGGAACTTATGTGCTTCATCAAGCCTCTTAGAGAGCCCAACGACATGCATTATTGATTACTCAACCTCTTCGGAGGATTAGTATCTTTTTTATGAGTTAGTTTGGTGGGAGTGTCACCAATAGATAGTTATTTGCACATTATTTTAGTTGATGGGATCATGTAGGCTCAAATTAGGTAATTCAAACTCCTAATTAGTGTATAAATAGGAGAGATATGAATTCATTTTGTATCATAACTTGGATTGGATCTTTCTCTCTCTTGGGAATTTCACATTTACTTCTTGGTGGAAAAAATTGGAGGATGGATGAATTTTGATGTTTGGATTGCATTTTCTTATCTAGGAGCTTCTTAAATGGAAAATATATTGATGGTTGGATATATTCTCTTACATTTAAGTACAAATTTGATGCTATTTTTTTTTTACTTTGTCACATACATTGATCATGGGATTTTCGTTATTTTAGGGCTAATTGTTGCATGCATTTACTGCTTCATTATGGAATTATGCTTCTATATAGCTTAGCTAAAGTGACAGTGGGCTAAGTTTCCACTATTTTCCTTGATCTAACATTTATCCCTTTAGGGGTCTCCTTTAGGCCCCCCACTATTTTGAGCAGTAACAGGGCCCAAATCGTTGGAATCAAATTGCCATATAAAAGGATTAAACATAGTAGATTAAATCTGGATAACAAAAGATTTCATTGAATTATGGAAGATTGATTACAATCAATGTCTTCTTAAGTTAACAACTTATGTCAAAAATATTACAGCTGAACAACCTCTCTTGAGGCTGGCTTCTAGCCTTTATATTATGTTTGTAGAAGATAATAACAATAAATCTATTTTTGATAAAGAGAAATCCTGAGAATCTAAATTCTCTTAGGATGCTTATTTTAAGTTACAAAAAGTATTAATATTTCTAGATGACCAAGTTGGAAGCATATCCTTAACTAATTTTCTTCAAATAGAAATCAACTCCATTCAATTAGCCATGATTGGTCAGAACAACATCAAGCTATCTGATCTTCTATTATCAATCCAAGGAACAACATTAAGTGTCATATCATCGATAGATTCCTATTCAAAATAAGGATCCAACCGTGAGTAAATAATGGTTTTGTGATCAAATCATTTCATAGAGGAAATATAATAATAGAAGTATAATTAAACGCTTCTAGAATCTATATTACATAAATTATCATATCGTAAACGCAAGAAAAACTTAAGAAAATAATATAAGAACTAAGAAATATGCTAAGGAAATTATAACAATTATGAGGCCCAACAGTATGGCATTGACGTGATATAGTGTCAACACGATGACGATATAAGGTATCATCAATAATAAGATAACATCGATATTGATGGCATATAATTCGACAATCATCACTAGAAATTTCAGGTCGAAAACATTGATTTTAGAGATACAAGATAATGTCTCTATACCAAAGATCAGAAGAGCTAATGAGGAACAAGGATCCATTAGGTACAGGATATGTGGCAAATACTTCCTCACTAGTCTCAGGAAACTTAGTGAGTAACTCGGTGAAAGTCAAGAATTATTATATTTAGCAATGGAAAACTCCAAATCAAACTCCTAAAGAATAATGATCCACTTGGAGTAATTGCCCCCAATGATTTTACAAATAAGGATATGTTTCATGGAGTTGGAGTCAGTAATGACCATGGTCTTCCCCAAGAGTATATAGTGCCTTAATCATTGGACAACAACAAGGGCTTCCAAAGCCAAGTTTTCCACATGGGAATAGTGAAGCTTAGGACCCAAGAGGCCTTTGCTAAGGTACGAAATGGGCTGTTCTTTATGCATATCATCCCCTTGGATAAGAAACATACTTAGAGCAGATTCTGAGGCTACGAGATACAACAAGAAATCTGTTTTTAAATTAGGAGGACTAACTAATGGTGCAAACAACAAAGCCTGCTTGAGATCATAAAGAGAATGTTGGAGTTGGTCATAAGAGATGAAGGTACCCCTTTTTCAACAGACGCATGAAGCCTTGGGTAATGTAAGAATAATTGGCAATGAAATGCCATAATTATTGGCTTTCCCTTATAATTTCTGAAGTTAGTGAATGATGTGTGGAGGAGGAAAGTTAATGATAGCCTCAACCTTAGAGGGATCAACATGAATACCTTATTTAGGCACAATGATTCCTAGAAATCTCTTGGATCATACACAAAAGACACATTTGTGGGGACTAAGTCAAATTTTATAGTAACGACATCAAAGAAAAACTTCTCAAAGGTGTGTATGATGATCCTCATGAAGTAATGAATGAGCGGTAAGGTTATCAAGGTAAGACATCGCTTGCTGGAAAGTGGCTCCAATATTTTTAAGACAAAAAGGAAATTTATGATAGGAAAATGTTCCCCAAGGATAGATAAAATAAATCTTGTGTTGGTCTTCTAGTTTGATCTCAATCTGGTTGTAGATGGAAAAACCGGCCATAAATGAAAAGATAGAATTTCCAACATGAGCATTAATAATCTAGTTGATAAATCATGTGGAATAATTATCCATTGGGTAAGCCAGATTCAAGTCAAAGTAATCGATGCAAACTCTAGTTTTTCCTTGCTTTTATAGACTGGAACAATATTAGAAACCCATTTCGTCAAAGGCATAGGATAAATAAACCCAACATCTAGAAGTTTTTGGACTTCAACTATAATAGAAGTTGCCTTGCGAGGGTTTACCGGCCGAACAAGTTTAGCTCCAGGATAAGTCTTAATCTCATGTTGAACACTAGGTATTCCATCATAGGACAAAGAGAAAACATCACAAAAATATTTGAAGAGGGTAGTATAAATTTTGATTTCTTGACGAGTACAATCTACCCCAATCAAAATATTTTCCATGACCCTTGGCTTTGTGGGAATATTGATAGGAGTGGTAGCTAAAATATTAGTCAAGTTCCCTTCAGAAGAGATAGTAAAAACCCAAGTTGGGATCGAGGAATATTCATCATTTCCAGAGGACACTAAAGTTTGATTAGACACATACATACTGACTACTTGAGGAAGTAAAGAAGAATGATGATAAAGATCCCCATAGGTACGATTTGAGATCGACATGGCCTTTTGAATAGCTTCATCTAATGAAAATGGGATAGTAAGGTAGTCATAAGATAAAGGACAGTAAACAACCCAAATAGGCATAGGGTAATTGTCAAGTGGCACATAAATAAAATCAACTGACTCATTAGTTGCAAATGCTAGATAAATATTTTGATAAGCAAGTTTTGTTGGATTTAGAGGCATGTGCTCACCATATTGTTCAATTAAATAAGGAGATGGCACCACCCAAGGGTCATCAAAAATTTTGGGTCCACAGGTGCAAGAAGAGATCCTATGGGTAATGGTAATTGAGAGAATACCCCAACAAGAGATGAGATTTTAAAAAACTCGCACCAACACTCTCAAACTGACCATGGTGATTTTCAACAAGTGGGATCAAAGTCCCCATAGTGGCAATGTGGGCTGACGATACACAATAGTCTATTTGATCAATGGTGATAATCTTTCCTTCATGAGGAAAGTAAAGGAGTCAGAATACGGACAATACAGCTGAAGTCATGGCATAGAACCAACTATGGATAAGAAGCATTTAATAGTCTAAAGTATCACTGACGACTTCAACATCAACGTAGGTATTTTTCCCCCTATCTCGATGGGAAATTTTGAAGAACACCCTTAGGAATGAAATGATACCCATCAAATTCCTGAAGATTGGTAGTATACATGGTGACTGTTAGAGAGGCGAGATATTTCCAGCATGATGTTGACATGACACAAGTGGAGGATCCTTCATCCACCAAATTATGATGCACATCCCTTTGAAATACCTGCACAGTAATATGAAAGTGATATGGTGCGAAAGTCGAATAATGACCTTGCCAAAATTAAATGAGATAAGATTTGAGTCTGAGGCATCCACCCTACCGATATCAGACAACAAGGCCTTTTTTTGTTGAGGATGAATTGGAAAACCTTTAAGGCAGACATGGCATAGGGAGCTTGGTCTAAGTCTTCAACAATACTATAATTTTGAGCAGCCTGAGTAGATATTGTGTAGTCTTGTAAAAGGTGACCCTTAGGTGGGAGATAAACTGGCTCCATAGGATTATCTAGCATGAGAGGTCCAGTGGAAGTAGGTGGGGTGGGTAATTCCTTAGAAGAAGAACTCAAATCAGGAGTATTTTATGTTTAATCTTGTGTTGTTACATCAATGTGTTCTTGGCACATAAGGATGGGCACATTGGGATCAGGATGAAAAGAAGACCTTGTTAGCTCTTTGTAATTTCACTAGGCTAGAAAGAGAAACTCATAGGTAATCAAAAACTACTTGGAAGTTGAAATCTATCCCTTCCAACTTCAGAGAGGTCTCTCTCTATCTGAAATATTAAATCACTTGGATATTAAGCTAGGTATGGTGCTTAGTGGGGTATAAGTTTTAAAGGTTTGCTAGCAGGAAAGAAGATAGATCCATTAGGAAATATGGTCATAAAAGTTGATTTTTTTCCTATGAAAGGATGAAGAGAAAGAAGCATATTCTATATGGGAAGGTAGGTATTATTTTTGAAGTTTTTAATTCAAATTCATTATAGGAGGGTGAGTATAAGATAAGTGGAAAATGACATATAGAGCATCAAAAAACAAGATGAATTCTAAATGTCATTCTAGTAGAAAACATAAATGTTTAGCAACATAAAACATAACACTTTTTTGAAGTGAATTATGAGTTAATATCTTTTTTAAAATAAGCAAGAAGAAAAATTTCAAATCATTATTCATAATAGAAGATATATTACAAAACCAAGAAGCACATCTACAAAGAAACTAACACATGAATCCATGTAAAATTCGGCCTCTCTCCTTTCACTGACAGGAAAATCAAGAAAATACAATACATACAATGTTATTTCTTCTCAAACCTGACCAATACTTTGCTCAATTACAATTACATCATAAATAGATGAAAACAAATTAGTTCCCAGCTCTAGGAACTGAATTCCCTAATAGGATTTTTGTTTCTACCTAATGTAGTGAAAATAGAACTATTTGCTCAAAAAAATAGGAATTGTTTGACCAAAGATTTTTCAAGCATATTTACATTAAATGTTAAGTCTAAATTGAGCTTATAAGCCCTTATATGTCTCATAAAATTTACCATGAGCATAAAATAAAATTGCACAAAATTTTGGCATGAAAATTGCAGTCAAAAGGATGATTGTGTGCAAGCGTAGTGTCAGCACTATGCAACCTCCTAGTTCAGTAGAAACACAAAAATGTAGCAGAAAAGTACAACACTTCATGGTTGGAGTAGCTCCGATCACTCCCTAAAATGCTTAATGACTTTTGTACATTTGAAAAGGCCTATACACCGTTAACTTCCTCCTTAGAAATTTTCTTTCATCACACAAAGCTCCCAACTTTCAAAATTTCACCTACAACAAAAGCGCAGTCCCAGTGACAAAGTGTGGCACGACCTATTCTTCATGGGTTTTAACCAACACTAAAGTCTCTAAATAGGAAGCACATATTGGTGATGACGCTAACATGATGCTAATAATGTTTCAAACCTCATTCAAGCACCTTTTCACAAAAAATGACAAAAAAAAATCCACCTATACATTAAAACCCTAACCCTAATGCTTAGTTAGGAAACAAAAATGTTGTGTGAGTTGCTTCTTTTGGAAATTCACTTGAGAATTCATGAAAAATATGACCTCCTAACCTCAACCCCATTTAACAACCATACTTAGGAAAAAAACAAAAATCAAAACTGCTTTGTTTTCCCTGTTCCAACATTAAAACTTTGGTTGCTTCAACCAACAAGTCCAACTTACCTCTATCCTTCTCTTGTATCTCCTTCAATTGCTACTTGGCAACCCTCAACTCCCTTCTCATAGTAATATTTTTCCTACATATTATTTTCATATGCCTATGTAGTGGAAGAGACTTCTTCATCATATATTTAGCATTTTCCATTGCTATCCGATACATGTTCAAAAGATCACTCATTGTTTTTCTAGGCATCTCATCCTGCTCCTTGAACTCATCAATCTCACTGTGGGATTTTTTCAATTGCATCCTCAACTTCTTCAAAGTATGATGACCCTCATTCATCTATATTTTCTTATCTTCTTTCACTGTCTTATCTTCCTGAATCTGCAATTTTCTATATGAATATCTAGTGACTCTTACTCTCTTACTCTCTTCTCATTCCCTTTGGATTTGGTGACAGATGGTATAGCCTTTGTCACTAGTTCTTCCTCATTAAGCTTATTTTTCCTTTCTAGAGTAGCCTGTAGAAAATTTATACAAATCTAGCTCTTATACCAAGTAGAAAATTTCTACAAATTTAGCTCTGATACCATGTAGAAAATCTTGTAGATTCACAAGCCAATGCAATTTTCTAAAGCAAGAGACAAGAATCTACTTCTACTCTTTAGAGTGGAAGCCCATAAACATCGAGCAAATAATAATCAATAGAGGAAGAGAATCAAAGGCACATAACATAATAAATATCCGGGGAAAGCCACAGCTCAAAACCCTACTATTTGTTTTGTATTAATCCGGAAAATCAACATGAAATTACAATGCTTGTTCTCTCTAGAACAATCCCACCACTCAGCAAATTTAATCTCCAACTCATAAGAAATCTCAAGGCCAAATCTTAGCCTCTTCAAAATCTCTCCAAGTCCCTATTCCAATGTGTAATTCCTATGGAGGATAACTTGTATTTAAAGGGAAATAAAGCCTCTAAAAAATGCACAATCCCTCAAGGGTCAATTCTTGAATGCATGCACTATCAGTGCAACTCAAAAAAAACTAAAACAAATAGCACACTATCCCTGCACTCTAGTCTCAACTAGGTCTTTCTTAGAATCGACATGCATGAGTTTCTGATGAGTAAATATTCAGTTAATTAGAGAAGCATTGGTGGAGTTCATTAGTGACATCATTGACTATTAACTCACTATTAGTTCTCTCAATCAGATTGAGAATTAATTTAAATGAACTGGCTCATGAAACTAAGTCTTCTATTTTAAAACTCACAATTAACTCACACTAGACTCCTACAAAGTAGGGATAACATACACATGACAACAAAAATACTTCCAACTCGAATTTCCTACGATAAGTACATTTAATAAACTTAATTAACTAATTTTAAGTTGTTATGAGAATAGAATTTGAATTTAATTCACAATTTAATTCAAGAACAAATTAAACTGGAATTTCTTGTTTCCATTTCTCAACACTCCCTCTCAACAAGAAATGGATTATAAACTACCCCAATCCTGTCTCTATGAAACTCCAATTTACATCTTGACAATGCATTTGTCAAGATGTCATCATCTTGCTCCTCCGTGGGAATGTAATCTAAAAACATGATCCACCTCAATAAATAATCTTTGAGATGATGATACCGGATATCAATATGCTTGGACCGATCATGAAAGACTAGATTTTCATAGAGTTTGATACAACTCTGATTATCACAATAAGTCATTGTCGAATCCATCTGCTAACCAAATAAACCAACCAAGATCTTCCTCATCCAGATAGCCTCACATGCTACCTGACTTGCAGCCATGTACTCTACCTTTGTCAAACTGAGTGCAATCGATATCTGTTTCCTTTTGTACCAGGAAATTGTCGCTGACCCAATACTAAATATCCCTCCTGATATGCTCTTCCTGTCAGATGGACTCCCTCCCCAATCTGCATCAGTGAAGCCTTGAAGCTTCACTCCCTCTGTCTATCTGTACCATAACCCAAACTGAGTAGTGCCTCTAAGGTATCTCAATACATGCTTTGCCTCCTTCCAATATAGCTTGGTATGCCTAACCATCACTTGACTAAGCTAGTTAACTGCATAACACATATCCAGTTTTGTTTTCACCAAGTACATGAGTGAACCCACAATCTAACTGTAAACAGTAGCTTCCACTACTTCCCCTGAAGTAGCATTCTCCTTCCTCCAGTTACCAGCCAGAGGAGTCTCCAGGGATTTACTGCTCTCCATGTAGAATCTCCTAAGTATCTCATTGGCATACTTGCCCTGAGATACAAACAACTCCCCATCTCCCTGCCATACCTCCATGCCAAGAAATTAATGCATGAGCCCCATGCCCTTCATCTAAAACTCTCGTGCAAGGTCCTCCTTGCAAGATTTGATGAGCTTCTCATCACCTGTCAGTATAAAATCATCTACATAAAGTAAAATGATCAACATCTTACCTTCCACCACTATGTGATACAAGTTTGTATCTGCTTCACTCTTCATTAAGTCCAACCCAGTGAAGTAGCTATCTATCCTGGTGTACTAAGCACAGGGTGCTTGCTTTAGCCCATACAACGCTCTCTTGAGTCGGCACACATGTGACTCATGGTCCAAGGTTTCAAAACCTTCAGGCTGCTCTATGTACACCTCATCCTTAATCATGTCATTAAGGAAGGCAGTCTTCACATCCATCTAATGGATCTTCCAACCCGTTTGTGCTTATAATGGAAAAATAGATCTGATTGACGAGTACCTTACAACAGGATCAAAGGTCTCATCATAATCAATCCCCTCTACCTGTGAAAAGCCAGCGGGAGATCATAACTACCATCTGCAACTTTCTTTACCTTGTAAAGCCAACAGGAGCTCACAATTGACTTGTCATCTGGTCTCGGGACCACATCCAAAACATTGTTTCGAACTATGGAGTCATACTCCTCCACCATCGCATCAATCCAAACCGGATACTGCACTTCTTCTTGAAAGGAAGATGGCTCTATCACAACACATGCACCCATAAGTGCCATGTATCTAGTGTACCTTTCGGGTGACCTACTCTATCTTCACTGAGAAGAGGGTGCTCCCACATTCTCTCGTGCATCATCCAACAATCTGTAAACCTCTCTAGTGCGCTTTCTTCCCTCTCTGGAATAATTTTCCTGAGTGAATATCTCCACTCTTTGAACCTCATCATGTGGCTTCTCTACATCAATCTAAGGCTCCTCAACCTTAGGAGCTAAAAGCTCCTCATTTGGAGGTAGCTCAAGCTCCCTCTAAAGGGATACTTGCGTGGCCTTCTCCTCATCGAACTTTATATCCCTACAAACCATTTTCATCCGACTGGTTGGCATGTACACCCGATAGTTTTCAAGTGTATCAGTATACCCCACAAAGATCCCCAACTCTGTTATTGTCTCAAGCTTCTTCCGTGCATCTTTGGTTACAAGGCAATAAACTGATGACCCAAAAATCCTGAAGTGACCAAAATCTATCCTCTTACCGGAAGAAGCCTCCTCTGGTGTCTTCATCTGAAGTATCTAATGTGGGCTATGGTTCTAAAAATAAACCGATGTGTTGTATGCCTCATCCCACAAGTGTAGTGGTAGTCCCTGATGATGAAACATCGCCCATCGCCCTTCCTGCCCCTACTATGCTCTTCTTCTTCCTCTCAGCAACCCCATTCTGTTGAGGGTTATGGTGTACCGTCAACTCTCTTTTAATCCCATCCACTGCACAGAAGTTCTTAAACTCATTGGAGACATACTCACCATTGTTATCACTCCGTAGAGCTTTAACCTTCTTTCCAGAATCTTTCTCTACCAATGCTTTGAACTCACAAAACTTTGTGAAATTTTGATCCTTTTTCTGCATAAAAAATACCCAACATTTACGAGAATAATCATCAACAAATATAACATAATACCTGTATTTGGCCATGGATGTTGTTGAGAATGGTCCATACACATCTGAATGGACTCTCTCCAAAATAGACTCTGCTCGACTCTCTCTGTCTTCAAAGGAAGACTTTGTGTATTTTCCCAAAGTACAACCCTTGCATGTACCAACTTTCTCGAGCATACCTTTGGGAAGATAGGTAGATATTTGCTGCAATATCTTTAAAGCCCCATATGCAAGTGGTCGAATCGCCTGTGCCATAACTCGGAGACGTCTTGGCTCAACATCTTTTCCACTTTTGACCTCAAAGCAACACAATCCTCTACCTCTATCTTATAGATATTCTGAACTTGAATCCCTATCTTCTTTACTTGACCTATGGCTATGTGTCGAAGGAATGCCTTTCCTTTCGAAAATATCACATCATAGCCTCTATCCTCAAGCATGGAAACGTATACCAAGTTCTTTTTCAATCTAGGTACATGCATAAAATTCTTCAAGGTGAGTGGAGCTGCATGCTCCCTCTAAAAATTAATAGTACCCACACCAGTAACACTATACTTACCATCATCACCCATCTCAATATGAATCTTGAGATCTTTCTCCTCCAGTTCACTGAATAACACTTTGTCACAAGTCATGTGGAATGAAGCTCCACTATCTAAGTACTAGACACTTCCCATCATTGAAAATACCATGCATGCAATGAGGGAAAAGTCTAATTCGAATTGGGAGGCAAAAGCCTCACTCGTCGTTCCTCCTGAGGATGTCTCCTTGGACTTATTCAATGGACAATTTGTAGCAAAGTGTCCCATCTTGTGATAATGAAAGCATTTAAATTTCTTCATGTCCTTCTTCTTACCTCCATGATAAGAATCTAATTTGGAATGGAAAATTTTACCTTTCCCCTTCCTTGCCTTAATCACTAAGGCACGTTTCTCTTTATCATTAGCTTTTGATGAAGAGACATCCCTAGCATTCCTCCTGATTTCATCCTGCATCTAATCTGACCATAGTTGTTCCCAATTTGGCAGCTTCTCCCAACCATTGACATAGTTCTGATAACTATGCTAACTCTTTGGGAGTGCAATAAGAGCAATTCTCACCATATCCTCCTAGGCAACCTTGATTCCAACACTTCCAAGTTCATTCCGACATTGAGTGAACTTGGTCAAGTACTTGGGAATCGTCTCGCCTTTCTCCATCTTGATTTTACGAAGTTTATCCTTCAATGTTAACTTCCTTTGATCACTGTTATTCTGATATAAGTCTGTGAATGTTTTCCACATAGCATTCGAGGTTTCCTTTCCATGGAGACTCGAGACAATATGATCTCAAACTCCCTCAAGGACTATTGGCCTTGCCTTCGCCACACACTTCTTCCACTCGGCCAATTTCTGTGCATCAGTATCTTCTAGCTTAGGAATTGTGTGTTCAACAAATTCCTTCAAGCCATTGTCCTCTAGCACAACCTCCATCATGTCCCTCCAGGCTATGAAATTTGACCTACCTTCCAAGGCATACTCAAGGCTCAACCCTTGGAATGCCATCTGCAGATCTTGAATTATGTATTGCAAATTTGAATTTCACCTGTAACCCATAAACTCAAAACTTTGAAATCTCCTCTAGTATACCATTCTCAGCTGTGATACCATGTAAAAAAATTCTAGAAATCTAGCTCTGATACCATGTAAAAATTTCTACAACTCTAGCTCTAATACCATGTAGAAAATCAAGTAGATTCACAAGCTAATACAATTTCCTAAAGCAAGAGACAAGAATCTACTTCTACTCTTTACAGTGGAAACCCATAAACATCAAGAAAACAATAATCATAGAGGAAGACAATCAAAAGTAAATAACATAATAAATATCCATGGAAATACATAGCTCAAAACCCCACTATCTGTTTTGTATTAATTCGGAAAATCAAGATGAAATTACAATTCTTGTTCTCTCTATAACAATCCCAACACTCAGCAAATTCAATCTCCAACTTATAAGCAAGCTCAAGGCCAAAGCTTAGCCTCTTCACAAGCTCTCCAAGTCTCTATTCCAATGTGTAATTCCTATGGAGGAAATCTTGTATTTAAAGGGAAATAAAGCCTCTAAAAACTGTGCAATCCCTGAAGGGTCAGTTCCTGAATGCATGCACTATCAGTGCAACTCGGAAAAATCTAAAACAAATAGGACATTGTCCCTGCACTCTAGTCTCAACTAGGTCTTTCTTAGAATCGACATGCAAGAGTTTCTGATGAGTAAGTATTTAGTTAACTAGAGTAGAATTTTTGGAGTTCATTAGTGACATCACTGACTATGAACTCACTATAGTTCTCTTAATCAGTTTGAGAATTAATTTAACTGAACTGACTCATGAAATTGAGTCTTCTATTTTACAACTCACAATTAACTCACACTGGACTTCTACAAAGTAGGAAGAACATATACATGACGAAAAAAAGACTTCCAACTCGAATTTCCTAAGTTAATTAAGTTCAATAAACTTAAATAATTTTAAGGTGCTACAAGAATAGAATTCGAATTTATTTCACAGTTTAATTCAAGGAAAAATTAAACTAGAATTTCTTGTTTCCATTTCTCAACATAGACTTCTTCAATTCCTTGTTGTCATGTTGCAACTGTGCAATAATCATATGTTCCTTCTTTAGTTTCTCTTGTAACTGTGCAATTTCCTTGTATATATCATAAGAAAAATCATCTTCTTATATGTTATAGCTCCAAATCTCACTCTTATGGTTTGTGATGCTCCACTTATGGCCTAGGGCAACCCCTCCTTCCAGACCTGGTCCAAAAATTTAAAAAACAGTGTTTTATTCCCTATACGCGACATTGCCCTGAGTTAAACGCGTGTACACGCGGGTCTGTCATACCCAACCCGCGTGTATCTATTAAAACACTTAAAAAAATAATAAATTCCTCTTTTTCGGGCGGAGATCGCGGGTTTTACCTGCTGGATCACCTGTTAGTGCCCGTGGCCCAACTGTTCCCAACCAACTCCTAACTAAAAAACTACTTTGGAGAGGGTATAAAAAGACATCAAAGGGAAGGCCAAGGGGAGAGAGAAAGGAGAGCAAGATTATTATGCTGAGATTTTCCCTTAGACCAGGTCTGAAGTCCTTGGTGCTTTCTGCACTTCCCCCATTTTGCATAGGAAACCCTTGTTTCCATGTGTATTGGTGATCATTCATCCTTGATATCATCATTGAGTAAGACTTGGAAGGAGCTCTTGTTGGAGGCTTGAGGCTGGAACGGATCCGGGAGGAAGCTTTGCTTGGAGCCTGCTGAAGGTGTTCAGGTGATATCTTTCCGTTATATGTACTTTATTTGCCTTTATATATAAAGAAACATGTCTTTGTTCCAGAAACAATCTTTCTTTATGCTTATGAGATTCTTGTCTTGAATTCTTATGCAAGTGGTTACTTAAAGATTTTTATAACTAACTTTATAGCATAAAGATGGTTTATACATAAGTATTTGTATATGTATTGTTGTGTTCTTTAATTTGTTTGTCTTGCAGGTCAAAGGAAGAAGAAGGAAACTCCAAGAAGGGTTTGGACCCTAAAGGCCTTCTCGAATGTAGGACCTTAGGGACGTACCCTAAACATTAGATTTTGCTTAAAAGTAAAAATGATGGCTGTGTGTGTGTGTTTCTTTGAATAAGCAATTTTCAGTCTGGTAGAGTCTTAGCCCAAAGGACCCTAGGGGTACTTTCCCTTCAACCAGAATTGGCAACTCCGCTGGGGACAACACTCTTGTTGTTCCTAGTTTGGGTAGTCTTCAAGCCAATCAAGGCTCAGCCCCTCTGTTTGTTGGCTCTGACTATCTGATCTTTTCTTGAACTCCAAGCTTTTCCAGTTTTTCAGTCTGTGTTTTTTTTTTTTTTTTTTTCTTGAAAGACTTCAGATACGCTCTTTTCCTGGATTACAGAAGCGTATATATGCAAGTTGCACTAAGTGAACCAGCGTATACACAGGTTTCCTTAGTTACAGTCGCGTGTACACACATTCTGCACTTAATTGCAGGCGCGTATATTACATAAATTTCAAGATTTATAAATTTTCTTTTTGCTGAATGATTGTCTGGTGGTTTGGGTCAGTGTCAAGCAGTAACTTTTCCAGTAACATTTCTCTGTTGACAGGGGGCATCTTGTTCTGAACTCTCTCTAGTCATAAGGAGTATTAGTCTTGTTTTCGTTGATTGCAAGCGTCATTGATTTTTGACACACAAGATTTCTGTTTAAGAATCTTGATTGCTCTGTTTCGGCAGAGTAGGAAGATTGGGTTCAATCTTTGTGTCCATTTTTGCTTTCATGACACTCTTTGTTTGCTTAACGAAATCATTTTTGTGACCACTTGCTCCTTCGTTTCGAGAAAGTTGTTTGTTACCATTTTCTTGAAACTTGTCTTTTGATCTTTTGGACTTTCATTGCTGCTTTTGATTGTCAAAAGCGATTTCAAACACATTTATTTTTGTTGAGTTTTCATCATTTGAAAGGTGTCGATTCACAAAAGTGTTTGGTTGCCCATTTATCAATCATTGGTGTCAATATTTTTTGAGAGCTTTCCTTTGAAAAAGACTTTTTGGTTTGATTGAAAGAAAATCTTTTGAAAGTTTTTGAGTTTCGCTTTCTTAAACTCGCTTCTCATTTGATTTCCTTTTTTGCGAAGTGAAAGTGCTTTGTTTTTATCTTAGAACTTGTTTTTATTGTTTGGACGAAATGATTGGTAACACATCATCTTCTATCTAAGCATTTTAGTGGCAAGACAAAATTTGGTAAAGCAGCAACTTTCCTTCTTTGTTGTTAGAGTAGTCTTTGAATCTTGCATCCACATATAGTTCTTGCATTAGGATAAGATTTGCATCTCTTTTTAGGCATATTTAGTTTTGTTAGTTTTTGTGAGTGTGGAGTCTAAAAAGAAAAAGAAAATTTGTTTATATTACAAGTACCTCTGAACCTCATAGAAATTGCTCTTCATCGAAAACAAAAGTGCATGTGCATGTAGCTAAGTTTTATTAATTTCTTTTGCGTCCATAAAAACACCACAAGTTTCATCTTCATTACCTTGTGACTTAAAGAACAGCCTAATAAAATCAAGCGCTTAATTAAAATCCACTAGAACTTTTTGTTTTAGTTATTACACCAACAAGTCTAGGATTTTAGGGCCTTGGATTAGGCGAGTGGAGAGTTAACTCTCCAAGGCCACATAAAATGTCAAACATAAGAGTCTGATTAACGAGAGTAAATCCAATAGCGTTAGGAAGACCAGGAAAGCTCCGGATCTGGGAGTTAAGCACGAGGGTCTATGAAGACAGGGAAGAGAGATACCCCCTCTCCTACTTGTCTGAACTTACCTCATGACTGTTCCGCCTGGCTTCTGCGACGAGTTGGTACCCATAGTTGCCTCTCCTAGGGATCTGCATAGGTGGCTGCGGTGGGGAATCCCGTGGCACCTGAGGTCGACGTTGTATCACTCTCGACAGTACTACTGGAGGGCACCCTTGCGAAGCTTGGGGGCTTGCACCGGCGCAGGCTGTTGTTAGGAGGTCAGCGTAACTTCCTCTGATACCTTCGCTGATAGGACTGGGCCCTGATCATCCCAGACTATCTTCGGAAGGCCCTTTGATTCACTTTCTCGTATTTTGGTGTCCGGTCCTTACCACCCGGAGCGGAAATACTTGGAAGTTGTTTGACTGGTTGTATCTTTAGGGACTTTTTAGTGGGTGCTCTTTGCTCCTTGTATATAGTTGGCTTTAGGTATTTTTGTCTAGTCACCTTTGGACTTTGTGGTCTGAGTGACTGGCTTGCCACTCTACCGATCTTGAAAGGCTTTTGGTCTTTCTTTCGGAAGTTGTGGAGTTGCCTCCTCAAGGGCAAAGGTTTTGATTGCTTATCCATATTCTTTGAAGAGTTATTTCTATGTTCCCGCAAGGGAAAGGGTCTTTGGAACAGTTAGATATGGCCAATATTCCTGTGGAAACCAACTAAGGTGCCCTTCCAAAAGGGGATCCTTGTGCTTTTCCTTTATTTGGAAACGTTGGTACTCCCTTGATGGCCACTTTGAATATTCCTGGGTTGAATGTTGGACTACCTGTTTGGCTGTGGTCCACTCCGAATATTCCAAATGCTCTTGAAGCTTCTCAGATGAATGCTTTATTTCAGGGGCATCACATGGGTGCTAATTGTTCATCTTCTCTCAAAGAGAAATCTGGGATTCCTTCTTCTCCTCCTTCTTGTAACAAGAAATCTAAAAAGAGGAGAAAGAGGAAGTCTAAGAAGAAGAATAAGTCTATCCTTTCGTCTTCAACCTCTGTGAGTCATGTTGGAAATGAGCCTTCAGCCACTGCTAGTCATGCTGGGGGCACAAGTCTAGTCACTGCGAGTCACACTAGCACTTCATCCTCAACCTCTGCTAGTCATGTTGGAGATGAGCCTTCAGCCACTGCAAGTCATGCTGGGGGCACAAGTCTAGTCACTGCAAGTCACATTAGCACTTCATCTTCAACCTCTGCGAGTCATGTTGGAGATGAGTCTTCAGCCACTGCAAGTCATGCTGGGGGCATGAGTCTAGTCACTGCGAGTCATACTAGCAAAGAGTCACCGACCTCTGCAAGTCATGTTCAGGACTCTCCGCAAACCACTGTTAGTCATGTTGGTGGAATGGAGGTTGATAAGAAACCTGGACGTAGAAGTTTTAAACCTAAGTTCCCTTGCAAGATATGCAAGGGAGACCATCTTACTCATTTATGCCCTGGTATTCCATAGGTTCAAAGGATATGGTCCGAGTCTGAAAGTACTTCTACTCCTAGACCTGATATGGTTTCTCATCAATCCCATCAACCATCGGTTGAAAATGTGGTAGAGTCAGTGCAATCGCTGGCCGATTACACTCCTCTTTTGGGGGGTGAAGTGCCTAACAAAAGAGTCTGTTTGATCTCTAGTACAGAGTCTTCTGGTATAAGGGGCATTCCGGTTTCTTCGAATGTTCCCCCTCCAAGCTCTAAGAGTGTTTCTTTTGATTGGGATAGCCTTGTTGAGCCTCGTCTTCCTTCCGCTGCAACTTTTCAAATAAAGGTCAGGGTTAATTCCACAAATGTCTATCGATGTATGGTGGATGAAGGATCCTCTACAAGTATTATATCCTCTTTGACTTGGAAAGCTTTGGGTTCCCCAAAGTTGTTGACAGCTCAGAGTCAGTTGTTAGCCTATGATAGAAGACCTGGTGAATCTATGGGTGTTCTTCCTCAAGTGCCTATCACTTTAGGTGGGAAGACTGTCTTAATCGATATGATGGTGGTTGATAGCCCTTTAGACTTTAATATGCTACTTGGGCGTGATTATGTCTATGCTATGAATGCTGTGGTGTCTTCACTCTTTCGAGTAATGTGCTTCCCTCATAACGGGAATATTGTCACTATTGATCAGCTTGCATCTGATAATCACCACCCTAATTCGACTTTACAGAATGCCCCTTGGTTTGTTCCAAGTGTTCAAGTAGACTCTACCTCGCCACGGGTCAATTATGTGGCATTGAATCCTCAATGCTCAATTGCTTCTAAGAAGGATCCTTTGACTTATGATTCTCCTTCTTGGGACTTGGTCCCGGCAGTTGACCGAGAGATTCTTCCTATAGGGACATGGGACCCTTTAATTCCCTCTTATGATCCTTGTAGTTCTCATGATTTCTTAGAACTTGTTTTGCCTTCACAGGAGGAACTCTTTGAAGCCATGAGTTATGACTACCAAAGGAGCCCTTGGCCTGAGCCCTGCAAGGGGTTTGTTCAGCAGAACTATTATGCGTAAGTTGCAAGGCTGCGTGATTCCCTGTACCATATTGTATATATAAGGTACGCATTTTCAAGTTTTGTATCCTATAACACAAAGATTTTATATGAAGTTTATATGTGGGATGTATTAACTTCATGTCTAGTGTTCCTATTTATGTTTACAGAACTTGGAAGATTTCTCCTTTGGAAAGTTTATGGTTGGTCCGTTCTGACAGGTATTGGTTCTCGAAACTGGCATATAGGTTAGGTTTTTCCGCCTGCATTGTGCATTTATCAGTTTCCTTTCCCATTTTGGCCTTAGGATCGACCCCACCAAGTTATGGTGCGGAACCTTCTCATTATTTAGAAGTATCATGACTTGTGTGGTAGAGCCTACCTTATCATGAGTGCCCTAGTTAGTACCTTGTTGTCTCTTGGCACTCATGCAGATTTTTCGTCCTTAGGCTCGGGAGTCCTCTTTAGTCCCGCCATGACTTATTCGTTGAAGACTCATTCCTCTTTGCTTCTTCGCTTCATTCTGGCCTTATACCCTAGAGGCTCCTATGTGTGTCGAGTTGTACTTCTGCATTGCATGTTGACCATTTGCACCTTTTGGCCTAGAGCCGGCTTCACTTGGACTCGTTTTTAAGCCAACTTTTGACCATGACGTCTGCAAAATCAACCTTGCATACCCTTGACTTCTGCAGCTTGACATACCCAGATCCGTGGAAGGAACTTACCTCTGAGTGTCACTGACCAGTTTTTCACCTCCCTGCATTGAGCATAGGAACGTTCCTTTCCCAGGAACTAGATCATCTGTTTCACTGACACTCGTTCTTTCCACTGTACTATAGAATTCTTTTATTCTTTTTCCGGCTTATCAGAAAAAGACAAAAAAAATTAAATATTCCAAAAAGAGCGGGAACAGGGACATTATTTCCATTTATCGTTGGCAGCTAGAGTCAGTCGTGTCGCCCTTGAACAAAGCACTCAAAACAAAGTCTCCTCCGCATGGGTGGGATTTAGTTTGACTTAGGTACGCCATAACCTTGTTATCGAGTCAGTTCTCCCCCGATTGGTTATCTCTTCCAATCATATGGAGGGTTCGTTCGTGCCTCCTGCATGACGAACTTATACAGATTCATCATATGCTGCCACATAGTCACATTGAGTCATGCTTTTGTTCAAGGGAAGTTAGCCTGAGTCGGCCTTTCTGCGGTGTCTCTTGACTCATTTTTCAGTCGGCCATCCCTAGTTGTCAGTGTCATGTCTATCATCACATCAGTTATATTGGTCCTTTACTCGTGCCGGTTTGAGAAGGTCCCCATTGACTTCTTGTTGGCGGGTCTTGTCCTTATCGACGACGACACATTGCTCTGAGGACAGGCCTAGAGCCGCACCCTGGCCCTATTTTCATTATTGATAGGTCACCTTGTGCTCAGCATCGATCAGTATCATGGGTCTTTGACTGAGTGGTTTCCCTTGTGTTCGACATCAGCATACATTATCACACATTGGGATTCGTGCAGTACCTTGGTTTCCATTTGACCCTATTGGTGGATACCTCGCCTCTGTGTCAGCTTTCATTATTGGTTGGTTCAGAGGGTTTCTGCCGTGCGCTAGCCACATCTTGTGTACGCCGGAAACGTACTTCGGTTGGGTTACTACATCTTTTTTCGTCCGATTCCTTCCACATTATTGGCCTACGGGTTACACTCGCGCTAGATTGATGGAGGATGCCTTAATGCCCTCCTTCTAGCGGATCTTCCCTATCGACTCCGACTCATTGCTCTGGGACAAAGATCTAGAGTCCATTTGGCAGTACCTTGGGGTTTGCAATCATTAGTGGCAGATTCGTCGCTATCGACAGTGGGAAACCATCATTGTCTCCTGATTGATAGATTCTTACAGGTGTTCGACTTCAGCTCATCTATTCACACTTGTTAGATTGTACTGGGTACCTTGACGCTCATTATCATTATCGGTGAGTAGTCTCGCGTTTGTTAACGGTATACATCAATGACCGGTAATCAAACGATTTCTCACATGGTCGACTTCAGATCATTTATTCCCATGGTGTAGAAATGTACCACGGCGGTCGGTGAAGACCTCAGGTTGTAGCAGCATTCATTGGTTCACTTGACAGTTGCTCCTGTTGCTGCTAGTTGATACCACTCCACCTTATATGTTGCAGTCAGTCACGGCGACATTCTATATGCTGGCACCTAAGTTTGCAGTGTAGTACCATCCTATTCCATCATGTTCAGTTGGTACCTATTTGGGATCAGTCTTTGATATCAGTGATCCGTTGCATCTTTCAGCATCATTGACAGTCTTATATGTGATATTCAGACATGTACTTACTCATTATGATCAGATGATCCATTATGTATTTTCCAGTCATTTATACTCGTATACTTAGTGGATCCGCTTGTACTTGATATGCGGACATGCTTTACTTTTTCTGAGCATGGGTATGCCTGCCTTAGACAGTGCTTCTTTCTGATCTCCTTTCGGTGGCTTGGCAGGCTGAATTCTGGTGAAGTCCTCCTCGGTTTTTCGGCAGAGTTCCTTTCCTTGTACTTACTTAATATATTTCGGCCATCATGTTCCCCTTCTGACCTCATACATTAGGGGGCATCTGTTATAGCTCCAAATCTCACTCTTATGGTTTGTGATGCTCCACTTATGGCCTAGGGCAACCCCTCCTTCCAGACCTGGTCCAAAAATTTTAAAAACAGTGTTTTATTCCCTATACGCGACATTGCCCTGAGTTAAACGCGTGTACACGCGGGTCTGTCATACCCATTCCGCGTGTATCTATTAAAACACTTAAAAAAATAATAAATTCCTCTTTTTCGGGCGGAGATCGCGGGTTTTACCTGCTGGATCACCTGTTAGTGCCCGTGGCCCAACTGTTCCCAACCAACTCCTAACTAAAAAACTACTTTGGAGAGGGTATAAAAAGACATCAAAGGGAAGGCCAAGGGGAGAGAGAAAGGAGAGAAAGATTATTATGCTGTGATTTTCCCTTAGACCAGGTCTGAAGTCCTTGGTGCTTTCTGCACTTCCCCCATTTTGCATAGGAAACCCTTGTTTCCATGTGTATTGGTGATCATTCATCCTTGATATCATCATTGAGTAAGACTTGGAAGGAGCTCTTGTTGGAGGCTTGAGGCTGGAACGGATCCGGGAGGAAGATTTGCTTGGAGCCTGCTGAAGGTGTTCAGGTGATATCTTTCCGTTATATGTACTTTATTTGCCTTTATATATAAAGAAACACGTCTTTGTTCCCGAAACAATATTTCTTTATGCTTATGAGATTCTTGTCTTGAATTCTTATGCAAGTGGTTACTTGAAGATTTTTATAACTAACTTTATAGCATAAAGATGGTTTATACATAAGTATTTGTATATGTACTGTTGTGTTCTTTGATTTGTTTGTCTTGTAGGTCAAAGGAAGAAGAAGGGAACTCCAAGAAGGGTTTGGACCCTAAAGGCCTTCTCGAACGTAGGACCTTAGGTACGTACCCTAAACATTAGATTTTGCTTAAAAGTAAAAATGATGGCTGTGTGTGTGTGTTTCTTTGAATAAGCAATTTTCAGTCTGGTAGAGTCTTAGCCCAAAGGACCCTAGGGGTACTTTCCCTTCAACCATTATATTCTTTCCAAACCGTCAAATATCTGCTCCAAGGGAAATGCTTTTGCAGCAGATCTAGTGAGGGGATTTTTAGGGACATCCAATAGCTTAGGAGAAAAATGAAACTTCTTACCTCTTTTATTTTCTAATGAATGAGATGAAATTGAGGGCCTCTTCACACAACTTCCATATGGCGATTGTATATCTTTAACCACTAATGATGGTGCCTCCTTCTTGCCCAAAGAACTGGCTGGTAAGTTAGCTGCCAAGTTTGAAGAATATATAAATGACTGCCATGATTGATTTCTCTTATTTATTTCCTATAACACTAGAAATTTAGTTAACGATAAGTGGAAAATGCTAGGTTCCACTTGGCTTTGTTTTCCATGCACTTTTTTTTCCATCTTGCTAAGACCTCTAAACAAATATAAGGGCATATTCAAGGGACTCTTCCTTATAAAATGAATCAAAAGTCTAAAATGGTACTCATATATCCTCCCAAAACTACCCTCACAGGTAAAATATCTCTTAATTGCTTGCAAAATCTTGTTGTGGTTCTCAAGTAAATACTCCTTGGGGACAATGGCTCCATACCCTTTATCTCTATACTCAGGCTTCATAAAGTATTTATAATTGGAAATGACAAGAGGCATTGCCTTGAACCACTACTCTCGCTAAAGGGGAATCTATGTTGCAAATGATATAGTGACATCTAAAACTGGAAAGGTGAGTTCTCAAATATTAACCTCTAGCCAATTGAAATTCATAGAAAACTCCTTAGTGAGTTGTACATTGTATCCCTGGATTTTTTCATAGAATCGGATACATCCAACTTGCTCAAAGGAAACTCTGATTGTTGGGTCTTAATTGATAAAGGTGAGTGGTTGAAGGGAAAGTACCCCTAGGGTCCTTTGGGCTAAGACTCTACCAGACTGAAAATTGTTTATTCAAAGAAACACACACACACAGCCATCTTTTTTACTTTTAAGCAAATTCTAATGTTTAGGGTACATACCTAAGGTCCTACGTTCGAGAAGACCGTTAGGGTGCAAACCCTTCTTGGAGTTCCCTTCTTCTTTCTTTGACCTGCAAGACAAACAAATCAAAGAACACAACAGTACATGTATAGAAGTTTATATATAAATCATCTTTATGCTATAAAGTTAGTTATAAAAAATCTTTAAGTAACCACTTTCATAAGAATTCAACACAAGAATCTCATAAGCATAAAGAAAGATTATTCGGGAACAAAGACGTGTTTCTTTATATATAAAGGCAAATAAAGTACATATATCGGAAAGATATCACCTGAACACCTTCAGCAGGCTCCAAGCAAGCTTCCTCCCGGATTCGTTCCAGCCTCAAGCCTCCAACAAGAGCTCCTTCCAAGTCTTACTCAATGATGATGTCAAGGATGAATGATCACCAATACACATGGAAACAAGGGTTTCCTATGCAAAATGGGGGAAGTGCAGAATGCACCAAGGACTTCAGACCTGGTCTAAGGGAAAAATCTCAGCATAATAATCTTGCTCTCTTTCTCTCTCCCCTTGGCCTTCCCTTTGATGTCTTTTTATACCCTCTCCAAAGTAGTTTTTTAGTTAGGAGTTGGTTGGGAACAGTTGGGCCACGGGCACTAACAGGTGATCCAGCAGGTAAACCCGCGATCACCGCCCGAAAAAGAGGAAATTATATTTTTTTAAGTGTTTTAATAGATACACGCGGGTTGGGTATGACAGAACCGCGTGTACACGCGTTTAACACAGGGCAAAGTCGCGTATAGGGAATAAAACATGTTTTTTAAATTTTTGGACCAGGTCTGGAAGGAGGGGTTGCCCTAGGCCATAAGTGCAGCATCACAAACCATAAGAGTGAGATTTGGAGCTATAACAGATGCCCCCTAATGTATGAGGTCAGAAGGGGAACATGATGGCCGAAATATATTAAGTAAGTACAAGGAAAGGAACTCTGCCGAAAAACCGAGGAGGACTTCACCAGAATTCAGCCTGCCAAGCCACCGAAAGGAGATCAGAAAGAAACACTGTCTGAGGCGGGCATACCCATGCTCAGGAAAAGTAAAGCATGTCCGCATATCAAGTACAAGCGGATCCACTAAGTATACAAGTATAAATGACTGTAAAATACATAATGGATCATCTGATCATAATGAGTAAGTACATGTCTAAATATCACATATAAAACTGTCAATGATGCTGAAAGATGCAACGGATCACTGAAATCAAAGACTGATCCCATAAGGTACCAACTGAACATGATGGAATAGGATGGTACTATACTGCAAACTCAGGTGCCAGCATATAGAATGTCGCTATGACTGACTGCAACATATAAGGTGGAGTGGTATCAACTAGCAGCAACAGGAGCAACTGTCAAGTGAACCAATGAATGCTGATACAACCTGAGGTCTTCACCGACCGCCGTGGTACATTTCTACACCATGGGAATAAATGATCTGAAGTCGACCATGTGAGAAATCGTTTGATTACCGGTCATTGATGTATACCGTTAACAAACGCGAGACTACTCACCGATAATGATAATGAGCGTCAAGGTACCCAGTACAATCTAACAAGTGTGAATAGATGAGCTGAAGTCGAACACCTGTAAGAATCTATCAATCAGGAGACAATGATGGTTTCCCACTGTCGATAGCGAGGAATCTGCCACTAATGACTGCAAACCCCAAGGTACTGCCAAATGGACTCTAGATCTTTGTCCCAGAGCAATGAGTCGGAGTCGATAGGGAAGATCTGCTAGAAGGAGGGCATTAAGGCATCCTCCATCAATCTAGCGCGAGTGTAACCCGTAGGCCAATAATGTGGAAGGAATCGGACGAAAAAAGATGTAGTAACCCAACCGAAGTACGTTTCCGGCGTACACAAGATGTGGCTAGCGCACGGCAGAAACCCTCTGAACCAACCAATAATGAAAGCTGACACAGAGGCGAGGTATCCACCAATAGGGTCAAATGGAAACCAAGGTACTGCACGAATCCCAATGTGTGATAATGTATGCTGATGTCGAACACAAGGGAAACCACTCAGTCAAAGACCCATGATACTGATCGATGCTGAGCACAAGGTGACCTATCAATAATGAAAATAGGGCCAGGGTGCGGTCTCTAGGTCTGCCCTCAGAGCAATGTGTCGTCGTCGATAAGGACAAGACCCGCCAGCAAGAAGTCAATGGGGACCTTCTCAAACCGGCACGAGTGAAGGACCAATATAACTGATATGATGATAGACATGACACTGACAACCAGGGATGGCCGACTGAAAAATGAGTCAAGAGACACCGCAGAAAGGCCGACTCAGGCTAACTTCCCTTGAACAAAAGCACGACTCAATGTGACTATGTGGCAGCATATAATGAATCTGTATAAGTTCGTCATGCAGGAGGCACGAACGAACCCTCCATATGATTGGAAGAGATAACCAATCGGGGGAGAACTGACTCGATAACAAGGTTATGGCTTACCTAAGTCAAACTAAATCCCACCCATGCGGAGGAGACTTTGTTTTGAGTGCTTTGTTCAAGGGCGACACGACTGACTCTAGCTGCCAACAATAAATGGAAATAATGTCCCTATTCCCGCTCTTTTTGGAATATTTAATTTTTTTGTCTTTTTCTGATAAGCTGGAAAAAGAATAAAAGAATGCTATGGTACAGTGGAAAGAACGAGTGTCGGTGAAACAGATGATCTAGTTCCTGGGAAAGGAACGTTCCTATGCTCAATGCAGGGAGGTGAAAAACTGGTCAGTGACACTCAGAGGTATGTCCCTTCCACGGGTCTGGGTATGTCAAGCTGCAGAGGTCAAGGGTATGCAAGGTTGATTTTTGCAGACGTCATGGTCAAAAGTGGGCTTAACACGAGTCCAAGTGAAGCCGGCTATAGGCCAAAAGGTGCAAATGGTCAACATGCAATGCAGAAGTACAACTCAACACACATAGGAGCCTCTAGGGTATAAGGCCAGAACGAAACGAAGAAGCAAAGAAGAATGAGTCTTCAACGCATAAGTCATGGCGGGACTACAGAGGACTCCCGAGCCTACTCAAAACGAAGCAGCATGGGCAACAAATGTCAGTGAGGTGCTAACTAGGATGCCCATGTAAAAGGATGGCTCTACCATCATGTCATGATTTAAAGAATCGGCGAGTGAAAATGGCTTGCGAACCATAACATGATGGGGTCGACCCTACGGCAGATGTATCGGTCAAATGGAGGCTAGTATGCATAATGCAACGGAAAAATGGTGTCCCTAACCTATATGCCAGTGAGAATACGATACCTGCCATGACGGGTCAGCAGTCATGGAACCGTCTCGAACCGTCGAAAAATGTCCAAAATGTCCTGAAAAACAACTCAATCTCGACATTCCAAGCTCCCAAGTTAAAAGTGACATGAAACCAAACAAAATAAAATTTTGAAAAAATTTTGGATTTTCAAAACTTATAAAAAGAAATTTTGGACTTACCATTTTCACCGTTTGACTTGGAGAGCAAATTGTGGAGCAAAAGGAGCAAACTTTCCCCGTGACTTATTCAACCGTTCAAACTTGCCGAAAACTTCCAGGTAAGCACTAAACTTGTCTTGCAATCAATTGTGATAGTTTTTAGGAAGTTTAATTAGTGTTTCACCGTTAGATTTTTGCAAAAAATCGTTCTGCGGCGTACACGCGGGTTGGATGCATATAAATCGCGTATACGACGGCCCTACACGCGACTGTGTATAGGGTAAACCGCGTGTGCGCAGCGAAAAATTTTTATACATAAAACTAATGGATGAAAATGATTTTTTCTTCCAGGATGACTCTCACATGGCGTGAAAGAGAGCACTCAGCTGTAGATAACGAAGTCATGGACAATGATGAGGCATTAGATGCCTTACGGGGATGCGGATTGTTAAAATTCTTCAAGTTGCCGAATATGAAAGCAAATGTGCGTCTGCTCGAGAGACTTATTGATTATTGGGATGTCGAGGAAGAAGCTTTTATGATTGATCAGATGCCACTCAGGATAGAAGTGGAAGATATATATTTCATCACGGGCCTTTCCCGAAGGGGAGAGGTAGTACACTCCCGGGGCAGGACCCGGAATAGTCTCAGTGTAGACGACTATGTACAACTTTACTGCCCAGGTCATCGGAAGGTCGGGAGTCAGATCTCGATCCCACACGTGGCGAGTTTGTCACTGCGGATAATCTTGTTCACCATAGCTCGAGTGAACGGATCATCTTCGCTACATCAGGCATCACGGGTAAACATGAGCGTAGCAGTGGACTGTCTCACCACGGTGTTTGACTGGTGTACTCCTCTACTTGCCAACATGAAGGAGCAGCTTGCTTCTATCAGGAGGGGACAGACCAAGAACTTTGGGTACGGAACCATTTTATGCACTTTTTTCTTCGAGAAGGTTCCCGCACTCCACCCCAGGGTAGCAGTTCCCATCAGTAGTCCACGTGATCCACGCATGGGCCGGTGGGCTGACTTGATGAAACGTCTGGGGGGTGGGGAAGTGCCCAGGAATGCATTCGACGACGACTTTTTTGCTTGGTGGGAGCAACAGATCATCGCCATAGACGACTACCCCTATGCTGGACTGGATTTCCGAGGAGATCCTGACCTAGTGTTGCCACCAGATGCAGCATGGGGCGAGATCGGTAAGATTTTTTTGATTTTTATGATTTTAGGATTTTTAGGATTTTTCAAGTATAATGATGAACTTTGAAAAATATATTTTTTTTTTTTGATGAGATTCAAATGACTGATATGATGATCATGTTCCAGACATTGGGCCCGTGCGACCAGATGGATTCCCACGGCATGGACGGCGTGGCCGAGGAGCCGAAGAGGAGGCTGCGAATGCGGAAAGGACCCTCAACAACGTCCAGCGACACTTGGCGAGATTGAGCTACCAAGTACCGATGGCCGAGATAGAGGACCTTCCTCCAGATATGCAGCGTCATGTGGTTGGGATGCCACGTGACTGGGTTCGCGTCTTTCGGCGCGTGGCCACTGCTATAGTTAGTTATTTAGCTGCTCATCCAGAGCCGAGGCATTAGATATGCCTGACATGATTATGGGCATTTGAGTCCCTATTTTGTATATTTTGGACACACATATGTACTCTCGAGACGCTTTGCGATATATATATATATACAGTTTGACTTTTTGATGCATGATTTTATGATGATGAATGATTGATATGCCAGTCTAATGCTTGATTAGCGATAGAATCAGCTAACCAATTTTGAGATCTTGGAATGTGCAAATAATTAATGTAAGTAAATGATCTTTGCAACAACCTCACCCTTAAATATTGGCGATATAATGATGGATCTCTAACCCGATAAATGTTATTTAACTGAGACACTATCAATTGAGAATCAAGATATACTACCAACGAGTCGATCCCATGAGAGATTGCCTCGGATAATAAATTGAGAACAGCTGTATACTCGGCCATATTGTTTGACGCAGGACCGATACACACGCCTCTCGATATCATCAACTGACCAGTTGGGTAATAAAGTACCCAAGCTGCGGAAGCAAGATTCCGAGTGTGCCGACTAGCACCATCGGCGAATCCAAAATAAACCAAATCATCCATCAACACCTGCCAAAGCAGACCAAAAAGTACTGATATCAGAAAACGCTCGACAATATATGTATAAATATACATAAAATACAAAGAAGCCATTGCCTGGCCAAAGCTAAGCAAAGCACTTCCTGAGGTAGAGCCCGTCAGGGGGCTCCGCCAACTGACTCCTAGGGATGTTTATAGGTACGATGATCGAACCAATCAATATACTCTCTTCGGCAAATAAATGTGTCGGAGCCAAAGGGACCGTACAAACATCACTAGTCGAACAGGAGGACCGAGATTCTACTTCATGCACAGGGGAATGAAAGTATAACCGACGATGTAAATCTTCCAAAGGTCGATCTACGGCCGTCATTGCTTCGAATATCGCTTCATCCGATGGAAAAACAATATCCGAGCAATCCGATGCAGAGGTGGAATCAAAGGTCCGAAAATGAGCCACATCACCATCTATTTCTTTCCCAGAGGAAATAGTAGAATGGTTATCTACAGAGTTATCGATAGATTCACATCTAGGTTCTACTGTAGATATAAGAGATTCTATTCCACCCACCTTGTCGTCACCTGATGTGGTCGCAGATGAAGCTAAGGTTCCAGGATTTGATGAATAAGGAGTTTGAACAAACTCTCTCCGTAAAGGATCCCTGGAGGATGAAATTGTATCTATACCAGCTGTAGGAGGGGGAAGATTAAACGTACCCATCAATGAAGAGTACATCCCGACTCCTAGACTCTCGATAGGCGGACGGGGATTACCCACTAAAGGAATAGTAGAGTCAGAGTTTGCTTGAGGATCAGCTGGACAATAGTCCAATTGGTCAACCTTAACGATTTTCCCCTCATAAGGAAAGCAAATGACACGAAATAGAGTCGAAACAACGGCTTCCATCTCGTATACCCAGTTCCTTCCTAATAGGAGATTATAATCTAGGTTAGCGTCTATGACTTCTACTTCAATATTAACGACCTTTCCTCCAACACATATAGGAAAAGCCGGGATAATCCCGTACGGTCTATGAGAGTGACCATCAAATGCTGTCAATAGGGTGGGCGAAGGAACAACCGTCGGTGATCCAATGGCCTTCCAGCATGACATAGACATGACACACGTGGAAGCTCCCTCATCTACAACCGTCCGGAAAATATTCGTTTTCTGGTAGGTAGACTTTATCTGGAAAGCCATATGATGAGGAAGTCTCTTTTTGACATTACTCATATCAAAAGTGAGAGCTAAGGAATTACTTGGATCTACTGCCCCCATTGCCGATAGCAAGGCACTTCGTTGAGCAGGACATGACTGGAGAACCTCTAACGCGGACATAGCACATGGGCTCTGGGCCAGATCCTCAACAATGGAGTAATTCTGGGCTGCCCTAATATTAGGGTTGATAGTCGCGCGTTTAGCTGAACCTTTCGGCACCCGAGGTATAGTCTCAACAGAAGGTCGCTCAATATGAAGTGGGTTGTTAGTTTCGGGAACTGATTTACCCTTAGAATTTTCACCTTCACCATAATCGCATGACCGCGTGGCCACATTAGCGTGAGCACCCATCATGAATACATTCGATGACTTGTCCCCTTCCTGGTTGCCCCCTGCGGAGGTACCCGGGTTCGAACTTGCGCCAGCAAGAAGTTGCTGCCCTTGGGGAAACGGGTTAGTTAACACAGCTTGCGAACTAGAAGTCCCTTGCTGTCCTAACAAGCGCTGAGCGTCTTCGATTCTAGGGCAAAGATGAGTTAGATGGTCCCCACTGCATAACTTGCAAGGAAACTTAACTTTCTTTCTCGACTCACCCTTACCACCACCAGCGTTGTTGCCGGATTTATTTGCATCGGGCTTCCCATCCTGATTCTTCTTCTTACCACGTCCTTTCTTTTTTCCATCGGAATTTTGATTTCCTTTGGGGTTATCGGATTGGACGGCATTAATGGAAGAATTTTGGGAAGCTTGAGGATTAGACATTGTGACTTGGTTGTTAGGAGCAGTTTGTAATGACAACTGCTGCAATTGATTCAACAAGTTCACTGTAGTCGAGTCTACTGACCCCACGATACCATCCGCGTGCGGACCTGGCTTTGGCTTAGCTAAATCAACCTTAGATCCAGGAGCATCTGGCAAGTACTTTTGGAGGATCCCAGACTGAGAGTAAATCAGTTCTAACTGCTGGGCCCTGAAAATGGCTTGCTCCTCATAATAGACCCCAGACATGGAGACATCCTTGGAGATCTCAGGTTGCAAAGACTTCAAAAACCACTCTAGACGGTACTCCGGAGGGATTTCGGCTTTAATGAGCCTTTTTCTCCGTCTCCATTCCTGTATGTGATCAGAAATGTGGGTTGCCTTATCCTGACGAAAGGTAGCCAGAAGTTCAGTTCCGGCATCATAGCGGACAGGCAACTGGAAGTGATTCAAGAAGATATTGGCTAAGTCAGCGAACGATGTAAAGCTGCCCCCTGGAAACTCTATGTACCATTTAGCCGCATTACCAGTCAAGGTGCGCTGAAAGAGTCTCAACCTAACCGAATCTTCGATGAGGGAGTTAGATGAGCACCACAAATGGAATGTGGTTACATGATCGCCCGGATCTTCACCACTCTTCCCTTCGAATTTTGGGATGTCCGAAGGGAGTTTGGTTGGGACCGGAGGCCAGGCTGGATTGTATCTGATAGGGTCGTTCGTTAGCTTAGTGAGATCTGGCAAGTTTAACGTTGCCAGAAATGGAAGCCTAGGAGGACCTAGGGGATTCCACCCAGACTGGGCAGAACTCCCAAAGTTCTGAAAAGATTGTCCTGGGATTTGAAAGGCACCAGGCTGCCCCAAGTGACCAGTAGAACCAGCTGAACCAAAAGGCAAGCCTTGTGGTCCAGCAAAATTCGGAGTTTGACCAACTCCTGCCGTATAAGCTCCATAGCTTGCAAAGTTTCCTCCTAAAGAATTGTAAGGAGTCGATAACCCCTGATATGGGTTCCAAGCCGAAGCGAGGGGAGGAATACTTTGAAACATGCTAACCGTGGAATACGGCCTACTTCCTTGTTGGCCAATGAATGGATTCGCAGTTCCTGCGTTACTAACCCCAGGGTTATTCCAACCTTGGAAAGGATTGCTGCTTTGTCCTATTGAAGAAAAAGGCATGGATCCTACCGTTGGGTTGGAATGTGGGATATGACCACTTCCAAAAGGAAAACCCTGAAATGAAGCCGATCCGCCCATCATGGACGTAGGGGCACTGAACGGAACTGACGGAATACCCTATGATTGGGTGCCAAAAAGGAAGGAACCAGTACTAAAAGCATTGGTTTGGGCATTTCCACTCGTGGACGGAATGGAGGTAGACCCAACCAAAGATGTGCTAGCAAACGATCCGAACAAGGAAGCGGAGGGGATGGAAATGGTTCCTCCCCCTTGCACCGATGTTGGGGTTTGCATAGCCGCAGCGCTCGTGGAAGCCATGCTTCCAGTAGTGATTATAAATGGTAAGCGCGTAGCGTAACCTGGACTTGCTGGTCTATATAATGGAGGCCCAACGTATTGCAATACGTCTGGATAACTAGATGGTAGTGGAGAATTTGGAATCACTAATGATTCTGAAAGTTCTTCTACCTCTACGTTATTCTCCGCTTGAAAGCGAACTTGAGAAAAGACTGGAGTGTCCCTCTCTTGTTCAAAAGTACCAGGCCTTGCTTGGCCGCTAATATCCCCGAGAGGAGGATCAATCCCCGATGCGTCAACCGGCGTGGGACGGACCCCACCGGTAGTATTCCCTCTGCGCCTTCTAGGAGAAGGCTCTAAACTAGGTGGCGAGAGACCACGAAGTCTTCGAGACCGTCTTGGAGACCGGTCAGCCACTTTGAATTTTTTGTTAAGATCTAACTAAAGACTCAAAAAATTAAAAGCTAAGCCGACTAGGAGCACAGAGCACACAGTATAAAGTTCCTAAAGATACAGCCAGTCAAACAACTTTCAAGTATTTCCGCTCCGGGTGATTGAGACCGGACACCAAAATACGAGAAAGTGAATCAAAGGGCCTTCCGAGGATAGTCTGGGATGATGAGGGCCCAGTCCTATCAGCGAAGGTATCAGAGGAAGTTACGCTGACCTCCTAACAACAGCCTGCGCCGGTGCAAGCCCCCAAGCTTCGCAAGGGTGCCCTCCGGAAGTACTGTCGAGAGTGATACAACGTCGACCTCAGGTGCCACGGGATTCCCCTCCGCAGCCACCTATACAGATCCCTAGGAGAGGCAACTATGGGTACCAACTCGTCACAGAAGCCAGGCGGAACAGTCGTGAGGTAAGTTCGGACAAGTAGGAGAGGGGGTATCTCTCTTCCCTGTCTTCACAGACCCTCGTGCTTAACTCCCAGATCCGGAGCTTTCCTGGTCTTCCTAACGCTATTGGATTTACTCTCTTTAATCAGACTCTTATGTTTGACGTTTTGTGTGGCCTTGGAGAGTTAACTCTCCACTCGCCTAATCCAAGGCCCTAAAATCCTAAACTTGTTGGTGTAATAACTAAAACAAAAAGTTCTAGTGGATTTTAATTAAGCGCTTGATTTTATTAGGCTGTTCTTTAAGTCAAAGGTAATGGAGGTGAAACTTGTGGTGTTTTATGGACGCAAAAGAAATTAATAAAACTTAGCTACATGCATATGCACTTTTGTTTTCGATGAATAGCAATTTCTATGAGGTTCAGAAGGCACTTGTAATATAAACAAAAAAATTTTCCTTTTTCTTTTCAGACTCCACACTCACAAAAACTAACAAAACTAAATATGCCTAAAAAGAGATGCAAATCTTACCCTAATGCAAGAACTAAATGTGGATGCACGATTCAAAGACTACTCTAAAAACAAAGAAGGAAAGTTGTTGCTTTACCAAATTTTGTCTTGCCACTAAAATGCTTAGATAGAAGATGATTTGTTACTAATCATTTCGTCCAAACAATAAAAACAAGTTTTAAGATAAAAACAAAGCACTTTCACTTCGCAAAAAAGGAAATCAAATGAGAAGCAAGTTTAAGAAAGCGAAACTCAAAAACTTTCAAAAGATTTTCTTTCAATCAAACCAAAAAGTCTTTTTCAAAGGAAAACTCTCAAAAATACTGACACTAATGATTGATAAACAAGCCACCAAACACTTTTGTGAATTGACACCTTTCAAATGATGAAAACTCAACAAAAATAAAATGTGTTCGAAAACGCTTTTGACAATCAAAAGCAGCAATGAAAGTCCAAAATATCAAAAGACAAGTTTCAAGAAACTGGTAACAAACAAATTTCCCGAAACAAAGGAGTAAATGGTCATAAAAATGATTTCGTTAAGCAAACACAAATGTCATGAAAACAAAATGGACACAAAGATTTGAAGACAATCTTCCCACTCTGCCGAAACAGAGCAATCAAGATTCTTAAACAGAAATCTTGTGTGTCAAAAATCAATGACGCTTGCAATCAACGAAAAACAAGACTAGCACTCCTTATAACTAGAGAGAGTTCGAAACAAGATGCCCCCTGTTAAACAGAGAACTGTCACTGGAAATTGACTGTTTTAAACTGACCCAAACCACCAGACAAACATTCAGCAAACGAAAAATTATAAATCTTGAAAATTATGTGATATACGCGCCTGCAATTATTTGCAGAATGCGTGTATACGCGACTGTAACTAAGGAAACCTGCGTATACGCGGGTTTACTTAGTGCAACTTGCGTATATACGCTTCTGTAATCCAGAAAAAGTGCGTATCTGAAGTCTTTCAAGAAAAATAAAAAAACACAAACTAAAAAACTGGAAAAGCTTGGAGTTCAAGAAAATATCAGACAGTCAGAACCAACAAACAGAGAGACTGAGCCTTGATTGGCTTGAGGACTACCCAAACTAGGAACAACAAGAGTGTTGTCCCCAGCGGAGTCGCCAATTCTGGTTGAAGGGAAAGTACCCCTAGGGTCCTTTGGGCTAAGACTCTACCAGACTGAAAATTGTTTATTCAAAGAAACACACACACACAGCCATCTTTTTTACTTTTAAGCAAATTCTAATGTTTAGGGTACATACCTAAGGTCCTACGTTCGAGAAGACCGTTAGGGTGCAAACCCTTCTTGGAGTTCCCTTCTTCTTTCTTTGACCTGCAAGACAAACAAATCAAAGAACACAACAGTACATGTATAGAAGTTTATATATAAATCATCTTTATGCTATAAAGTTAGTTATAAAAAATCTTTAAGTAACCACTTTCATAAGAATTCAACACAAGAATCTCATAAGCATAAAGAAAGATTATTCGGGAACAAAGACGTGTTTCTTTATATATAAAGGCAAATAAAGTACATATATCGGAAAGATATCACCTGAACACCTTCAGCAGGCTCCAAGCAAGCTTCCTCCCGGATTCGTTCCAGCCTCAAGCCTCCAACAAGAGCTCCTTCCAAGTCTTACTCAATGATGATGTCAAGGATGAATGATCACCAATACACATGGAAACAAGGGTTTCCTATGCAAAATGGGGGAAGTGCAGAATGCACCAAGGACTTCAGACCTGGTCTAAGGGAAAAATCTCAGCATAATAATCTTGCTCTCCTTTCTCTCTCCCCTTGGCCTTCCCTTTGATGTCTTTTTATACCCTCTCCAAAGTAGTTTTTTAGTTAGGAGTTGGTTGGGAACAGTTGGGCCACGGGCACTAACAGGTGATCCAGCAGGTAAACCCGCGATCACCGCCCGAAAAAGAGGAAATTATATTTTTTTAAGTGTTTTAATAGATACACGCGGGTTGGGTATGACAAAACCGCGTGTACACGCGTTTAACACAGGGCAAAGTCGCGTATAGGGAATAAAACACTGTTTTTTAAATTTTTGGACCAGGTCTGGAAGGAGGGGTTGCCCTAGGCCATAAGTGCAGCATCACAAACCATAAGAGTGAGATTTGGAGCTATAACAGTGAGGTCTTGGGGTTCAAACCTAACAATGACACCTCCCTTATGTGTCTTTTTGTCTATGGTTGACATGATTTTTCATAGTAGGTATGCTTTAGGTTTTTTTGTTTTAATACAATCTTAGTGTAGACTTATCTAGTTCTGAAAATTGGATGGTAGTGATGAAATGGAGCTATAAATTAAGGTTATGTGATAATCGAGAATGAAAAACTCTATAAAACAAACTCAGTCAACACAAATCACCTCAAAAAACCCAAAAAAACAACTAGTGTTTGCTTGGTCTCAATGATAGAATTAGAAACACAAGCACAATACATGAAGGAAGAAGATGTTTCATGACCTTTAAGGAAAACAATGACCAAGTAAGAAAAATTTTAAATCACTTGAATGACATGGTAGAATTTAATATCAAGGTGGAAAAAAGATTTTGGACATTTAATGAGGGTAAAAACAAAAACAATTGCAGCACAGAGGGAAAACGCAACGAATTTTCAAGGAAACACAGTGAGCTAGAAAATTTAGAAATTTAGAGGGTTTCAATGCATTTCCTTAGCATATGGAAGTAATCTCAATAATATGCAGAACAAAAGGCTTCAATTAAATGAATAAATTACACTTGGATAGAAAATTTGGCCACCGGATGAAAAAATGCAACCCCTGTGCGTGAGCGCTGCACTTCACCTACCTCCTTTTTGCAATGAATCCAATAACCATATAGCAAGCTTCCAATGGATAAATGAAAGGGATTGAGGTATTTCTAAAAATTAACCATGCATTAGGACTCCCAAGGTGGTTGTATGTGAATTTTATGGGCGATGATTATGATTTTGAACTTGAATGATGAATTTGCAACACTTGTCAAAAGCGTAGCATTGTCCTCCTAACCATTGTACTAGAGTGATATCATGGTTGATTGTGATTTGACACTCTAACTGATCCAAGTAACCCTACAAATTTGTTCGCGTGATGATAATACATGACAACATGACCTCACTCATGGTTTTAAATTAGATATGATCCTAGACCTATTTAACTCGACCTCTCAAGATATCAATGACTATTTTCATGATCCTTCACACACTTTGACACACTTACATTCATTAATGAAACTTTATTATATAATAAAACAAACAACTTGATCTCTTGAATATCAAAGCCTAACCTTTTAGACATTTTCCAAATAATTTGAAAGAAAAAACTTATTTTCTAATTACTATAACTATAGGATACTAACAGACCCCTCATTTCCCCCTTGCAGAGGTGGAGGAGCATGGGTAAGCAATTGTTGTTGTGGTTGTGCAAGGAATGGATGAGTTAAATTAGTTGGTTTTTGGGTAGCTAGTGGTGGTGGAAGAGGCCTATGAAATTCATCCATTCAAGGGCACTTGTTAGTTAAATGTTCACCTTGGAAAACCTTGCAAGGGAACTTAATCTTACAATGATGTTCAGATCCCTTATTAGAAAATTTTGGTTGAATCTCCTGAGAAGTTTGAGCCTTTTGTTTATTCTTTTTATTCTTCTTCCCACTAGGTTTCTAATTTTTCTTAGGTGCTATGAACTTCACCATGAGAACATTGGTTGGATACTCAGAAGAGGGTGCTTTTGCCGAGCCAGGCACACTTGTTCGGGCTTGTGATGTGTGGATCAATTGCCTAAGTTGGGTAACAAGTTGGCTCATAGAATAAAAAATGGAACCAATCACACCATCAACAGGTGGTCTCAGGGTTGGTTTGAGCGGGTCTATCAAAGGATGCATAGAATTGGTGTGTACTTCATACAGCATGCCCGACTGAGAATAAATCAAATGTAGATTTTGGGCAGCTAAGATGGCTTGTTCCTCAATAAAAACTATAAATATGGATACATATTTGACTATTTTAGGTTGTAACGATCAGATGAACCATTTATGTAAGATCTCATTAAGAAGTTTGGTTCTAACTAACCTCTTACAACATCACCACTCATGGATATGATCAGAAATCAAGGTTGTATCATCTTGTTTAACATTAGACAAAATGTCAGATTCGATGTCATACCTTGTGGGTAGCTAGAAATGAATCAAAAAGGTTTCGGCCAAATATGTGAATGTTAATTTGGTAGCTCATTGACATCTTCTAGCCATGGGTCTCGATTCCTCTTTTTGAAAGGACAAATTTTGACTATTGAAGCGCTCAATTTGGGCAAGCGAAAGTGTATTTTTGAAGAAAACACCACATCTGCACAAAACGAAAGGTCAGCCCTAACAGGAAAATGGACACTCTTGGATGGCTATAAATACAAGTCAAGTGACCCTCATGATCCATACTTATATAGGAACGCAACATAATACAAATACAAACATAAACATCGAGATGCAGCAGAAATAAAGCTTGATTTCATTAATATCAAAGAACTGAAATATGCTTACATCTAATGTAATAAGGAGTAGGACCTTTCCTTTGCATCAAAAAAATGATAAAATCATGGTTTTCTCCCTTTATGGGTTTCCCCATATATCTGGTGTCAATATGTGATGTTATTATGTGCTAATGTGATGTCTTGGTTTGCTTATGTAGAAATTTTGAATAATATGACACTTATTCACAGAGATTATCCCGATTATACACTATTGCGGAATACATGCATAATACATAACCTCCTATACGTTGATCATCAATTTAGCAGCATTAAAAACAATGAAACATCGATCGCATGCACACATTAACACAGTATGTAACCCGGGGAAAGCTTACAGCTGAAAACCCCACACTATCTGTATATTAATGATTGAGAACATGTAACATTACATAGTACAATACTCCTCACAAGTACTCAGTACTATCTCCACCTGTTACACACAATATAGCTCAGATCTAATCTCCAATTCTCCCCCGTTGCTTTGCCTGCCTCCACTGCACAATCCTGCAAGAGAATGAATGAATCCAAACTCGTTCCAAGTTCTATTTACCTTGGAAAATGACTCACACTGGAAATCACGTGAGCACAGGCTATATTACTGGGCATTCTCATGGGCATACTCAATACATTGCTTGTGCAAAGTCTCATGCACAACTATAGTCACAACTAATAGCAATCTCAACCTCTAACACCTGTCTCCATTGAACTCTACATGCACTGAGTTAACTGATGTATTCTTCAGTTGCATTATGAGTTCATAATTAGTGAATTAATTAATAACTAATTCACACAACTCATCACTTAGTCTATTGGCCAGTTAGACTAAATACAACTAGTTCAACTAAGTCAAACTGAACACAACTCCATTAACTGCTCATCCAACTCCACAGAACTCAACCACATGAGTTCTAACTGATGTCCTACATGCAATAGCTCAACTGACTCATAAAGAAAGCATATTTCCTTCTGATAGCTGCATGTGCCACATCTGTATCTCAAACTGAAGTACTCCAAGAGGATAAGATAAAGTTTATAGTCTAAATATTATTATGAGACAATAATATTTGACTTTTCTATTTTTGACTAGCAGTCTAAAAATAGACTCTAATCACTCCTGTTGTGATCCAAAAATAGAAGTCCATCTATTTTTCCCAACATGACCAATCATCCATAAACAGCATCCTGCAACTCATAGACCATGATCCATATGTCTAAAAATAGACATAGTCTAAAAATAGACTTTGCGCCAAAACTTGCCTGCGGGACCACTTAGTGAAGGCGACTCCTTTCCACTAAGCTCCATCATCTTGTTGCATTCTCAACAAGCATTTCTTGTTGCACACTTTTCAACAGCTTATTAGTTGTTGTTCACATATTCAATTCATTGGTCATTATTTCTTAAGATGTTCATGTAATGTTTTAGTTAATGATATTAATGAAAATAATTTTAATGTCCATGAATATACTAAATTGATTCACCCCCCCATTAGTTTAGTCAATTTTCATCACAAGTTTAAAATCACGAATTAATACAACAACACACATTCAAAAAGATTCATACAAATGCAAATGAAATAGTTCATAAGCATAAGTGTAAGGTAAATAACATACATTGCAAATACAACAAGAATAGTCCTACTATATTGACAACATATGCATGAAAGTGTGTAGACTCTAACATTTTATTAAAAGTGAAAGTTCCAATCATACATATACCATTGATGGACCACTAACCCCAATAGTGGAACATGAAGTTAATAACACTTGCTCCTCCAAAGAAGTATACACCCTCTATGCTATATAGAATCCAAGGCTCTCACAAAATTTCCAAGCTCTTTTTAAGCCTAAACCTAGCCAAAATCCCTTTACATGAGTTATGAGGTTCTATTTATAACAAGAGTGGGTGACTCTTCAACTCCCCTTTGTGACTTTTGGACTACCCTCACGACTCTTCAACTTCTTCAAGAAATAACTCATTACATTATATCATGACTCTTCACATTCCAATATTGACACTTGGAATTCCACTTACAAATTAATTACAAATAATATTACAATTTACACCCGTACCTATATAAGACAAAATAGGGTAGATCCAAATAGACAACCTAACAAGACAAAACATTATCATGCTTGATTTTAGGAGAAATCAAGCTCAACAACTTCCCATTGATGTTTTTCTCTCATATAGCGGTGCCAAGATTGGTATTGTGCGATGACATCCCTAAACTGTGTGATGGTGTTTGGATGGAACTGTACTCTAGCCTCCATGGAATCTGGGTACAATGATTTGGAATCCATTTCTACTTCCTTTTGAACCATGATCAACATTGTACGCACTTTGATAGGGATACCAATGTAGTTGTGCGTGCTCTATATATTCACCTCCAAGTCCTCCTGTTGGGATAGGTTCCCCAGGGTCAACTTTGGGGTTAGTTTAACCCAATTTTGTAAAAGTTTTGTAAAGAATGTAAAGTCTTCGTGAAAGCAAAATGAAGGCTCTTTAAATGATCGTGAGGTAAGTATTTGAAATCGTTAAAGACTGGGATTAAAATGTTGTTATGTGAAAAGAGGATTAGGAAATTACCTTTATGTTTGGGGCTATGTGAAGTAGGAGAATCTTTCGAAGGAATGGAGGATCAAATCCAGAATATAGTTCGCTCATTGAAGCCCCTTCAAGCGACAATGAAGGGACGTTGTTGACTATGCTGTGAAGTGCAATTCAGTTAATTACACAGGGTATCCCTAGGATACCTCATCCATCCACTCCACCTCCACCTCCACCTCTGCCTCATACACCTACACCTCACCCCCTCCACCTCCACCTCATACACCTACACCTCACCCCCTCCACCTACACTTCGAATATAGTCCGCTCATTGAAGCCCCTTCAAGCGACAATGAAGGGACGGTGTTGACTATGCTGTGAAGTGTAATTCAGTTAATTACACAAGGTATCCCTAGGATACCTCATCCATCCACTCCACCTCCACCTCCACCTCTGCCTCATACACCTACACCTCACCCCCTCCACCTCCGCCTCATACACCTACACCTCACCCCCTCCACCTACACTTCCACCATTCAACATGGTGAACGTGATGAAGATGCCAGTTTTTAAAGGGGTAGGGAGTGAAGCTCCTGAACAATTTTGGTTTTTTGTAGGAGTTGTATGGATACCACAACAGATTACGGATGATAACATCAAGAAAGCACAGCTGGTTACAACCTTACAAGATCGCGCCTTAGCATGGTACATCAAGTATTGCACTGATAATCCCAACGCGACTTTGGTAGATACCCAGCAAGCTCTGAACAGGGAGTTTAGTAAGCCTAAGTCAGAGGCACAGTCAGTAATTGAATTTAAGGAAATCCAACAGAAGATAGATGAGACACCTTGGGATTTTGATCAAAGGTTTAAATGCCTAATCAGGGAGTCCAATATGATAGTCATGTATTCCCAGCATCAAGGAAAATTTTAAGGATGGAAAATTTTCTTGAAGTTTAAAAAATTGGCGAATCTCACTAATCCCTAATATGCAAATTATAAATGTTTATTGATATATTTGTACAATTATTAAAATTTATAACTATTTATATATAGTCTCTATATAATTTTGGCGATTTTTAAGGTAAAATAATTTTATATTCTAAAATTTGGGCGAATCGTCTTTTATAAAATTGGAAATTGGCGAATCTTTTTTGTGGAAAAATCATGTAAAATTAGCCCACTGGGCGAACATTAGCCCCTAAAATTTTCCATGCCCAGCATTGCGACTAGTATATAGCGTTGCTCTTGCCACATTTAAGAGTGCCTTTGTCACAACAGAAGATAGCAACGCAAGTGGAGGCCTTGGAGATCGCGATGAGGCTAGATGCCTCGCCTATACTGGATACAAATATGGGAGTGCAACACATTCACTCACAGTTGGAAAGCCTTCACTTGGAGTTGTAGAGCCTGAAGAAAGGAAAGGAAGATCAACCGGAGGTGCATGTTGAAGTCTAGTGTTTGAAGTGTAAGAGCCATGGCCATGATAACGACCATTGCTCGGTCTATAAGAACTATATTATTGGGGGGGGGCCTACTCCCCTGAAGCCATAAAATAACATTGGGACGAACGTGGGAGTTACATTATGGTGTGTTATTTGTTAAGTTACATGACAACACGTGACTAATGTCTACCATTTACTACAGAAGTTTGTACAGACCCCTCAGCAGTTGTTTCGCAATTTTAGGAAATCTGTGGGACATGATGAACGCCATTGTAGAAATTATGAGTTGATGATGGATAGAGCCCCTACCTACCGAACACAGGCAGAAACCTAGCCCTAGGATCAAGGCGCAGGGGCACCGCAAAGAGGATTCCAATGCCGAGGATGAGTAAGAGGCGGCGGATCAGGTTGAGGGTGTGGACAAGTCATATGTTATAACTATGGAGAAGCAGGGCACTTCGCGCGATATTGTACAAACTCCACACATCTCTCATGTCAGTATTTCTGACAGTTTGACCATGTTATAGAGGAATGTCTAGTCCTTATGGAAAATATTCAAGAAAAGAAGGTGCAGCCCCAACAACCTACACAGAACATTCAGATGGTGAGGGTTGAGCCCTGCAGAGAAGATCATAGCATAAATATAGTGACAAGAAGTGGTATGGCAACTTGTGCAAATAAAGGTAAGCAGCCTGAGGATGACGGATGGGTGTGCAAGGCTGCTGAGAAGGAAGTTGACTTTGATCTTAATCGCTCTAAAGAAACCTTCATGGAATCAAAGAAGAAATTTCCTGATGCCTATACCTCAGGAAATCAGGAGAAAATGTCAGAGACTGGTGCGATGCAAGAAGTAGATCCTTCAGTACTAGCTATTTTTCTGAAGACTTGTATGAAGTTACTATGCGATTAGAAAGCAATAGAAGGGTTGCAAGAGTTAATCAACAAATATGCAAATAAAGAAAAGACTCTTGCTAAACAACTCACCATATGAAAGATTGGTAAGCATAAGACACGAACCGCGCAGATAAGCGAATATGAAATGAACTAGGTAATCTTGGATCTAGGGTCTGATGCGAATGTTTTGCTTAAGAAGACGTGGGAAAGGATGGGGAGACTTGCACTACAGTGGTCTCCTATTCAGTTGCACATGGAAAATCAACAGAAGATTATCCCTATGGGGCGCTTATATGGTGTAACGGTGGACATTGAGGGTGCGAGTGCACTAGCTCACTTTGAGGTCATTGAAATAGTGGATGATAGTAACCCATACCCTATGCTACTAGGAATTGAATGGGCTATTGATATGAACGGGGTAATCAACTTGAAGAAGTAGAAGATGACATTCGAAAACAAGTCACTCAGGGTTGTAGTACCATTAGATCGTGCAGAAGGAGTGTGTTACACTGAACCTGTTCGCGACTATGTAGAAAGTGACGATGATCTGGATCAAATATATAAGATAACAACGTAAGATGAATATTGGATCAATCCTATGGCTAATGGACAAATTTTGTGGGACAGGGATGAAGAGCTTGAACATTGGCAGAATTGGCTACATGAAGTATCTACGCTTCGTTGCAATATGATGACCAAATCGTTGATGTGTGTCTCGACTGAGGTAAGGAACCTTCTATATTATGATGGTTTGACTGATGTGGAACTATTTTTAGATGAATTTGAAAGGGAAGTACCGGAAGAACATCTCTTCTAGGCACTATAATTGGTGTTGCATGCTACGCCTTCCCCATGGTGGGGTACACACAAGGAAAACTTTGCTAGATGGAAGGAATACTGAAGGATGATGAAATTACAGTTTGGGTATGCTCATACTCCAATGACAAAAAAATACAATGGGAAGGATGATCCGCATGATCATTTGGTGCGGTGGACTAAGGCTTGGGGAACAGAACCACAACCAGAATGGGTGCACATTTTCTATCATACCTTAGATACAATCCCAATGAACTGGTATCTAGAGACAGGGCTTCACCATGGAATAGTTGAATGGGACATCTTAAGGGAGAGTGTTCTATTAAATTTCAGCTTTGAGGATAGGTTTGAGAGCATTGATGAGGCACTCTAGGTGATAAAAGTAACCATTTTCATAACACCAAAGGAACCAGTAGAATAGGCTCAGCCAATGTTACAATGTGATTGTTGAAGAAGACGAGGAAGATCCATGAAATATTACCAATCCAGAGACCAAAGGACATCACGAAGTTGAAGGCCCTAAGGTGGTGAACCCGGATATATATATCAACCTTTGAAAACTCGACAAGTAAACATTGGATCTAAAACAGAACCTAAGTTCACGAAGATAGGAGACTATTAGGATGAAGATATTGTTGATAAGGTAGTTGAGTTGTTGCGTGAGTACCAGGATTTATTCCCAACGAAGTTTTCAGATTTGAAAGGAATCATCAAAGATTCAGGTGTTATGAAGATTATGTTGAAGCCGAATGCAAAGCCTATCAAGCAGAGGCCCTATCGGTTGAATCCAATGTATAAAGAGAAGGTGTGCCAAGAACTGGATAAGATGTTGGATGCCGGTATTATTGAGCTAGTAGAGGAATCAGATTGAGTAAGCCTGATGGTGGTCCAAGAAAAGAAACAAAAAGGAGAAATCCATATATGCGTAGATCTAGAAAGATGAAAGATGCCTACATGCATGATCTGTTCCCAACATTGTTTGCTGACGAAGTGTTAGAGAATGTTGGTAGACAGGAGGAATATTCATTTACTGATGGTTTTTTGGGATATCACCAAATAAAGATCGTGTCGGAAGATCGAAGAAAAACAACCTTCGTGACTGAATAGGGTTGCTTTCAATATTGAGTGATGCCCTTCAAATTAAAGAATGTACCTGCAATTTTCTCCGGGGTTGTGATTCTAGTGTTCAAAGAGTTTATTCATAAATTTTAGGAGGTGTATTTTGATGATTGGAGTGTGTTTGGGTTGGTGAAGCGCCATGTTGCGATTTTGCGACTTATGTTGGATACATGTCGAAGGTATAAGATCGCGTTGAACTTGAAGAAATGCATATATTGTGTGCCCTTTGGGATTTCTCTCGGCAATGTTGTATGTAAGCAGGGCTTGATGGTGGACCCTGCGAAGATCGTTGTAATTGTGAATTTGGAAGCTCCTAGGAATGTGAAACAACTACGTGTGACATTGGGGCACACTAGGTATTATAGGAATTTTATCAAGGAATATGCTCAGATAACCGCGTTGATGGAGAAATTATTAAAGAAAGATGTGATGTTTTATTGGGATGAAAATTGTCAGCGCAGTTTGGATGTCTTGAAGGAAAAGATAGTGAAAACACCTATTTTGGTGTTTCCTGACTGGAATAAAGAGTTCCATATGCATGTTTATGCCTCTTGCATTGTGTTGGGTGCAGTATTAACACAGGAAGGTGGAGGAGAGATTGATCATTCGATAGCATTCGTGAGTATAAAGTTATCAAAAGATGAGAATAATTACTCCACTACAGAGCGCGAAGGGTTGGCAATGGTCTACACGCTACAAAAGTTTAGGAATTATTTATTGGGTGGATATTTCAAAATGTATACAGATCACTCCACGTTGAATTACCTGGTCAATAAGCCTGTGTTGGGGGGGAAATATGTCGATGGTTGTTTTTGTTTCAGGAATATGACTTTGAAGTCATTGTGAAGCCTAGAAGGTTGAATGCAGGACTAGATCATCTGTCAAGAATTGAAACGAGCGAAGAACCAAATAATTTGGAGGAAGGATTGTCGAATGCACATCTCTTTGTGTTGTGTGTCATGAATGATCATTTTGTCGATATCATTCAGTTTTTAACAACGGGAACAACTCCGAAAGACTATTCTACCCAAAAAAAGAAGGAGTTAGTAGTCCGCGCCACAAATTGTTCGGTGATTGCAGGTCATTTGTATAAAATGGGAACAGATGAGATACTGTGAAGGAATGTTCCCGAGTTTGAACATGCTAGTATCCTAGCTGAAGCACATAGAGGAGTGCCAGGAGGTCACTATGCAGGAAAGCGACCACACAGAAGATTTTTCGCGCTATGTTATGGTGGCTGACATTACACAAGGAATCTAAAGATACTACAACACATGTGATGCTTGCCAAAGGATGGGGAAGCCTTCACGAAGGGATGAATTTCCTCTAAATCCTTAGGTTTCATTGTAATAATTTGATAAATGGGCCATCCATTTCATAGGTCCAATACAACCACTAGGATATAAGACAAGTGCACGGTATATCATTATTGTAACTGAGTATTTAACCAGATGGGTAGAAGCACAGCTAGTGAAAGATTGTACAGTTGCCACTGCTATGAAGTTTTTATTTGAATATGTGTTAACACGATTTAGATTCCCTAAGATATTGATGAGTGATAGGGGTACACATTTCTTGAATGAATCGATCAGTGCGATGCTTGAAGAGTTCCAGGTGTATCATCAGAAGAGCACGCCCTATCACCCATAGGCAAATGGAATGGTGGAATCTCTTAACAAAATTTTGGAGAATGCATTGACGAAGGTCTACAACGCATAGAGGAATGAATGGGATATGCACATCCCAGCAGTGCTATGTGCACATAGGACAACCTACAAGAAGTTGACAGGCCAAACACCGTTCAGGTTAGTCTATGGAATTGAAGTCGTAATGCCTATGGAGTATATTGTGCCAATTTTACATATTTCATCTTTGACAGAGATGGTGGATCGCGAGATCTTGGAGGAGAGGCTCACGCAAATAATGGAGTTAGAAGAAGACCGCTTTCATGCAGGATTTCACCAGCAAATGAAAACGGAATGCGAGAAAGCATGGAACGATAGTCATATTAAGTTGTGAATTTTTAAAATAGATGATTTAGTGCTGCTATATGACAGTAAGTTCACAAAATTTCTAGGGAAATTTCAAATGCACTGGTTGGGGCCCTATGTTGTTAAGGAGATCATGGATGGTGTCACAATTCACTTCGCGAAGCTGAACGGAGAACCATTCCCCGAAAAAGTGAATGGAAGTATTATGAAGTTGTATAGAAGGGATCCTGCCCCTGTGCAATGACTATATGATAGTAGGACAATATTAGTAATCTAGGTAGCTGCAAAGGATTGCGGGACTATAAATTACCCTTCCTGACAAGGAGAAAAGGATAGTAGGGAGGTTGCGCAATGGAAGACAAGACTGCGACAAGTGAAGCTACGTTGTATGAGTTGCGCCATGGAGGATGGTACCACATAGTTGGGTCCAAAAGTAGTCGTTGGAGTTACTAGTCATGATTTGATGGCCAAAATTCTATTAAGAGGAGTGGGGAGGCACCATTTATGGTGAAAATATTTGAAGATCTTCCACCAAAGATGCATTTATGATTAGAAATTGGAGGGAACGGTCAAATTTGATTTCAAAACCTCCTATGAATTGGACAAGTTTTTCCACTGAAGAACACTTTGTATTTTGAGAATTTTTGTGAGCCTTACTATTTTCAGTTTATGAAGAGTGAAGATTGGGAAGAACTTGTGTCATGACTCTCATTCACAAATTTTTTCCACAGCATCCCATGAATTGTTATTAGAACGAATGACTGCCACAAATCTCGCGAAATCTGTGAGTTATGAAGTTTTCATCTCTCACACGGTAACACCAGAAATATCAAGTTTGGAAAATATGCCCGTTGTGCCTACGATGTTGAGGTAGCCTAGGCCGAAGCAATCAGCTACCAAGGAGAAGCAAAAGAAACCTATGTCAGTGAGAGAGTCACCACGGAAGAATCTGGAGGTTCAGCAGAAGGAAAAGAAGGGTAAGCATCCGAAAAAAGTGTTGGACCTGGAAGAGGACGAATTCCAAGGAGTGTAGGAATTGGATACTAAGGAGATCTAGCCTATCACAAAGCTCCCGACATATATCCATCCATGGAAAGGGAAGACCAAGGTTACGAAAGACCTTGATTCCATGAATTTTATAGTTTCGACACCCCTGTTTCTAGAATAGGTGGAATTTGAAGGCACAACCTTAGCTTGCATTCCAGTGATGAAGATGGAGGATTGGGATCTCGCGGACCTCGAGAGATTCCCTCATTTGGCCACTAGAAAATATGTGAAGAAGATTTATTACGAAGAAACCGGGGTTACGTAGTTGGAACCCATGAAATGGGTCTGAGGTGTAGAGCAGGTCGGGTTGTTGCACATGTTATGCATGTCGCATTTCCACAAATCAATAATCAACACGGTGTGTGTGCATCAACTCCTCGCGCTGGTGCATGATAGGTGCTTATGGCTTGGGGAGCCCATTTTGATCACAGATATGATAATTCATCGGATAACAAAGCTTTCGTACAAGGGAGCAGACCCTACTAAGGATTTTGGAGGGAAAAGTGGAGAAAAGGAGTTAGCAGACAAAAAGAAGTCAAAAATTGGTCTCGTAAAGAAGTCGCACGGATACTCTATATTCTCTATTCAGGACCAGGAGGTGTAGTTCGCCGCCCAAATACTTGTAGGAAAAATCATGAGGAAATTTCGTGCAGACGAGTTTACGGCGTCGGTAGTCTCATTGGCCACCTAGCGCACGAAGGGAGTACAATACAACTGGGAATAGTATTTGTGCAAGGATTTCCTTGTGAATTGTTGCAAAGCTCAGGAGGACAGCAAGCACTTCCATTATGGATGGCTTCTACTATCAATAATCTTAGTGGCATGGAAGTTGCTGGAGGAAAGCCAGTTTCCTCTGTAGGTGGAAGGTTTACCTGAGGGAGCGAAGTTTGCTTTGTTGTGGGAAACAAAGGATCTGGAGAGGATCAAAGAATAAAAAAATTTCTAGATATTGATGCAGATGGACCTTAGGACAGTCATCAGTCAGCAACCATGGCTTTCCCTGACTTTGTACAAGAAAATCAAGCCCTTCACAGAGTTCAAGGTCGATTTCCATAATGTATCAATTAGGGCTTGGAAGGACCCTAAGCTTACATGGCACAAGATGCCATACTTAGTCTCAACGACGGATGTATAGGAGCTCATGGGGATTTTTCCCTAGGAGTGGCACAAACCCATAGACCTTGATATAGGTACCAACAAGGGTGTTGAGAGCTCTGTTGTGTAATCGATCGTTGCGCAGAATTGTAAAGAGGCAGCAAAGAAGGCAACGCGAGCTCTGGCTGAGAATAAGAAAGAAGTTGTTGCTAAGGCAACTGAGGCAAAAGAACACGCTGCAAAGGAGCGTGTTGAGGCAGAGCATATTGGTATAGAGGAAGTCAAAGAATTGGCTTCCAAGCATACAGATGTGTCGGAAATATCAAGACAGGAAGGAGGCAGTGGATAATGGCAGAGCACTCCCTTCACATTGAAGAAGTGTGGAAAAGAGATGACTGTTGGGCCACAAAAGAAACATAAATAAGATAAGTAGACACACATCAAACTGATAGTCCTCACAGAAGGGGATCTTGATGAGATTGACAACAAGGTCAGAGACAAAACAATAGAGTAATGGTAGCAGTTTCAACAACAATATATGCAGATGGTGGGGAGTGTCCAGAAGGATCTGCGAGAGCTGCAGATCCAAACTGGAAGGATTCAAGTGAGTTTTGGGCAAGTGAGTGGGGTGCAACCAAGCTTGGTGCAAGGGAACGGGACAGTAGCAGAGCTGGAATAGACTCTAGACCTTATAGTCGTACCTTTACCAGAAGGATTTGTCCACGTGGAATTAGATAAGGACCATGCTATATTAAGTATTGTTAAGGACATGGGGGTAAATTTGGTCATGTTTCCACTTTAGACCCTCCATGTGCTACATCAGGGGGTTTCGAATGAGATAAGGATCAGAGATTAGCATGCCCTTGCAGTCATCAGTGAGTTTAAAGTCAACAATGAGTAGATGTTCATGGAGAAAGCTTAGGCACTGAAAAAAAGAAGTTGCAGACACGAAGTCAGAGCCTGGAGACAGCAATAGAGAAGTCATGCAAGACAGTTCCAGAGTAGAACATCCCATAGGATGCCGCAACTACAACAAAAGTTATAAAAAAATTTGATGAAGATCGCGCATCGAAGGATAATATTGGCAGAGTAACATTCGATTTCCAGATGAAGATCTTAGAGTTGCAGCTGAAGTTGTAGCCAACCACTCCGCTAAAGGTCTGGGAGCAACACGGAGCAATGATCTGAGAAAATATGGTCATATTGGATATCACAGTCACAAAATGTGCAATGATGTTTGATTAGGGTATGGAGTTATGGACAAACTTACATGAGGAACGCAACTTGTAGAGGCTAAACATAGATATCCAGGAGACGGAGCATAAGTATGATGAAGTATGCGAAACTACATGCACTTTGGTGCCAACCCGACACCTCGCGGGATTGCAGGAAGGTAAGTAGTTGCGATCATAGACGGAAGAGAGAAAGAGGAAAGATGCCCTTATAAAGATCAAATTACAACAATGGATAGAGGAAGCCTGCTAGCTTACTCTATCACTTCAAGAAAATTTTAAGGTAATGTAGGAGACACAGAGAACAATGTGCCTAGTAGTGGAAGTCGCGACGACAAAAAATTTGGTCGAGGAAGTGCAGCAGGACGCAGTACAGAGCATTGTTGATATAACAACTTTATAGGTTGAACTAGGTGGCCTCCATAGCAAAATCGAGGCACTAGCCGAGTGACTCAAGGGCGAGTCACCATATTTGTGTTGGGAGCCTGTCCGGATAGGGTCCCCAGGGTCAGTTTTGGGGTTAGTTTATCCCAATTTTGTTAAAGTTTTGTAAAGAATGTAAAGTCTCTGCGAAACATACATGCAAAGCGCGCAACTAGATAGGATTCAAAGGGGCTTTAGCCCCTTGTTTGGGTAAGTAATAGGTCGGTTTTGAGATTCACCCAAGGGCCATGGGCCATGGTATTGTATTGGAAATGCTATATATTTGAGTTATAGAGAGTCTAGAAGGAGCAGTTAGTAAGTAGATAAGTAACTAAGAAAAGGTAGAGATTTTTTTAAGGAAGTGCTAAGGCAGGAAGGATCTAATTCTTGTAATTAGGTGAAAGGGTAAAGGATCTTAATTTGAGTGCGCAGGAGGCCTTGGTAAGTCTTCATCTGAGTGGGCATACCCCTGCAGCTGAGTGCACAGGGCCGAGAAGTCTGTAAATTGAACAGTGAAACTGAATAAAGACTAATTTTGAAGAAATATCTTGCATCTGAGTATTATTGTTAATTATGTTTATGTTATGTTGTGTCGCTCATTAATATGTTTTCTTTGGAATAATGTATAAATGTTGCGCAAATATATTGAATCTATAATATTTATGCTTGAACTAAGTAATTATCTGTTTTCGTGCAGATAACAATTAATTCTGTTATGATTTATGGAAAATTGGATAGATCTACACAAAACTAGATCTAGGGTTATTGATTAATGCACGAAAGTGGATATTTTTCCTCTTTAGGGTCTATAAAGTCTAATCCCAGACCTTCATGAAGGTCTAGAGGCCGTTTTTCCATAATTGCAGTAGCAAGCCATAGAAGGATATAGATCTGTGCAAAGGAAGCTCTGAGCTACAAGGGCTTAAGACAACTTATCACACTATCTTTGGATGGAGAAACCAGGTTCTAGCATCCCCCAATACTACTTCCGGTGATACTGCAGCCTGCGCTATGCAGGTTGTTGCCAAAAGGGCCATTAGTTAGGATTTTGTTGGTTGGCATGAACAACTCTAAACCTAGGTCAGGCCCCCTTAGCCAACATCTCCTTGGTCAAAGTTTGTCTTAACTGCTCTAAGTATTCCTGTATCTCCTTTCTGACTTGGTTCTTGGGTTTTTCTTTAGTGAGCGAGCCAACTAATGGGATCATGTGGATCTTCACCAAGAAATCCTGACTGCTGTATATTCATGCATATGAGGTCTGAATGTTACCAATGAATGAAGCGAGTTTTTTGTTGATCTATATCAACATCCACACTCTTTCTTTATCCATCTCTTCCTGTGGCTTCATTTTCTTGCCCAAGTCAAGCAATGCACTTCTTATCACATTGTCCATTCATGCATGGAAATTATTGCATCTTACACATTTCTAAGAGTTTTGATAAAGTCTTTACACTATTGTTGCAAGACATGCAAGTAGAAAACTTCCTTATGCATGGTAACAATCTCCTCATAGAGACTGTCCATGGCCTCTCCAAGTGTCGATACTTGATTAAGTATCTTTGCCCTCATTTCCTCTAGGTGGACCTGTGTAGAAGCTGCGTTCTGAGCTTCTGCGCAGAGTTGTTCAACCTCTTGACTAGAAGAGTGCAATTTCTTTGCTAATTGCTTATTCTTGGGCATCAGATACTGAGTGTTTTGATTTTCTGCCCCTACGAAGGCCAAGTTGGCTAAGGCAATGGCTTTGGAATTTCTCCTGGTGTTAGAAACAATTACCATTTCTCTAATAAATGCAAGAGATGCGAGATAATCCGGCAAATTATTCTTATTCACTTGTACAGTCTTATTTTGGAGTTCATCATATGATAGATTGTACATGTCCATAAATGGATCATCGTCAAGAGGACCAACTTCCCCTTCCTTGCATGGAGCTAACTCTATTGCTGGAGGTGGTGGAGACTCAATAGTTACTTGTTGTTTTCTAGGCATCAGGTCTACATCTTGATTCTATGGCTTTGGTTCTGCTTTCGTGTCATCGATCTCTATCAATTGTTTAACCTACTGAGCAAGCTCCTGATCCTACATCTATCTTCCCTCCTGCTCTACTGGTTGTTGGTTCTATTCTTTCTCTTCAACTTGTTTATGTGTTGTTTTTCCTACTATTTCACTTTTCCTTTCTTCTTCTTCCTGCTTCTACTTCTCTTCTTGTTCTTTCTTCTATTTTTCTTCCTCCAATGTACTATGATCTTCCCTCTTCTTTTATTCTTCTCTCTGCATCCTCTATTTATTATTTTCATCTACTACTAAATCTTCTTTCGTAAGAGCTAGATCTGCTTCCATCTTGTGGCTTCATTCTTCCCATGGACTATAAGCAACCTTTCTCTTTCCCTTATCCTGTAGGGGGTTTCTCCCTTCTGGTGGCATTACTTCTAGAGTCGCTTCCTTCTATCAAGTCACTTGAGAATTTCCTACAAAACTGACTGACTCGTGTGCCTTGGAGGCGTTATAGAAATTCTTCCATGGATCCTCCTCCTACCAATGGGATGTCCCACTGAGCCACTGAAAGTGAATTATCTCACAATGGTATTTGAAAATACCACAAAGATCATATGGATTAAATTCTCGAGTATCGAATGAAAACTTCTCTATCACCTTTCCTTTAGTATCTGAAATTTTTAGGTTCTTTATCTTGTACAATCTAATTTACATAAGAAGAGTTGGGCAAGGTGCTTTATTCTTCATGTATAATGTTTCTAACAACCCTATAGTGAGATTATATGGAACATATTGCATGACAAGATTGTCGTTGGCATATATTGGGAAAATATGTGACAACTTTTCTCCACTGAACACTCTAAGGAAGGTGCCATCCCATGACGTGAACCAATCTGTGATCTCTGATACTACCTTCACTAACCCATGTGACATGCAAGGCGGTTCTTCCTTAAATATCATCTTGTATAGCGGAATGAGGAAGTGGTCACTTAGCATTTCCATATCTTCTCAATGGTTGCAATCCGAGAGTAAGCTAAAGTGGATGTACATGACAGGATTTCGAGGTGTTGAAGCCCAGTTCATGTCAGGGAATTTGTTATGTGCACAGATCGCATCTAATAAATATGCATACATATAAAATCTCGCTTTCCCACCCTTGGGAGGATTCAAGGCGTTACCTACATTGATATTTAACTATTGAGCCAACAAGTTTGACTAGTTGAATGACTTCCCTTCATTCACGACTAGGTTCAATAAAATTTCCCACCCTTCCGGAAAGGTCTCTGTGCTCAGCTAACCATAGATTCTGCAGGTTAAGATGATCAGTAGTTGAGAGGCTCTCCTAAGAGACCATTGCCTTATATGTGTTGGTGGGTGTCTATCAAAACTTCGATGGCTCCTTCACCTAGCTCTTAACAACATATTTCATGCCCAAAGATTTGTGGGTGGCATAGAAGTGTGAATCCATGAATTTTTCTACCTTGAGCTTCAGACTTGTGCAATGCCCAACTGGGAAAGGCAGTGCATGGCCACTAGAAGTGCATATCTGCCTAGTGAAGGTGTGGGAAACACGCAGATGTAAAATAGAATGCAATTTAAAACATGGATTTGACTAAGTATGGATAGATCAACATGAATCAAGTGTTGAAACTTAAAAAATGAAAGGAAAAACAAATATGTGAGGAGAGTTGCCAAAATGGTGATCTTCGATGTGAAAAAAAAAAAAAATGGATGTGAAATTTATGAAAGGAAAACAACAAACTGAAACAACACTTATACAAGCTAATATAAGTTAAAACACCAGTGACCATGAAGAGAAATAAGCAAAACAACACTCAGTGAAGCGAAATGACAAAAGCAACAGAAAAAACTGCAAAAGATGACAAAAGCAAAACTCCCCGGAAAAGCAATGACAACTCCACCGAAGGTTCCTTGATCTCCTCGGGAATGCTAGATCTCCAAGATCAAATGTAAAAATGAGATCTAGAAGCATATATCAAATATACTTGGGAAGATCGTGGTTTATGTCGCACATGCCTAAAATCAAGGAAAAAGTGACACTTGGAGGAAGTTTCTAAAAATAGTGCAAGTGCCTCATTTGGGATGCTAAAAATAGATCCCTACTTTTTAGGGATGTTTTTTGCTTTTTTTATTTTTTTACTTTTTGTCAGGGAAACTTGCCATGCACACTACCGAGAAACAATGCCCAGTTCTAGGGAACTAGGCAACTTTTCGGCTCAATGCACTACACATTTTCTAAGCTTAGTGAGTGTTGCACAATTTCTGGTCTCAGTCTTGGGCTTCCTCTCATGAGTCCTCCCATGAGTGTTGGGATGGGACCATGCCACCTCTGGGAAACTAATGATGAACCCCTATTTTCTAAAGGGATTTCTTTTTCACTTTTTTAGCTTTTCATGAAACTTTCCATGCACACTGCCAAGGAATATTATGTAATTTTGGGGAAATGGGTAACTTCCCAACTGAGTGCATTTCATAGTTTCTGAGCTCAAGGAGTGGATTGCAAATTTTCTGAGCTTAGTGTTGGGCTCTCATCCATGACTGTGCAATTTTCAAGCTCACAACTGAGCTACCTATCATGATTACGCAATTTCCATCATTAAGGCTAGCTTGCCCTCATGGATTGTGCAGTTTCTGGAGGCAAGCCCAAAACTGCTACAAGATCAATTCAGAATGATGCTTGTGACTCAAAATGAGCAGCTAAGTATGGAAACAAGAAAACATAATCAAAAATAAAAAGAACAATTCTTGATCAAATCATGAATACTTGATGACATTCAAAGGTAAGCTCATGTTAACAAAAAGGAAGGCTCCAAAATCAAAGCATATGCAAATTTTTGGAGGGTGGTTGTAACCTCTACAATACCCCCTTAGGAATCAATGGTCCCCATTGTGTTGAGTGCCTCCATGAGATGGGTAAAATTTTGCTAAACTTGATCTCCATTGAGCTACTTGCCTTGGTACATTAGTTTTCTAACTTTGACACCCTGATACATTTGGATCTTCTGCTAGTGAGTGTTCTTGATCTATGTGTCCATGATATGATCAGTTGTGGCATGTTCCATGTAGTCTAGGCTTAGCTTTCGTTGTATGAGTTGTTTTTCAATGTCTAATGTGTCCAATAATGGTGGAAAGTATGTCCGAAGTCAATCCACATTCAGCACTAGGTGGAGGCAAAGGAATTGGGGAATGTTTAGCTCAAAAGCATTGTCTCCCATAGCCTTAGTGATGGTGTAAAACCAATACCGGAGTGGGTAAATCTTGCGGTGGTCCCCAAAGAGACGCGCCTTCTGAAAATGTAAGCAAACTTTGTCACCCACCTATAACTTGTGTGGCACCCGATGTTGATCATAACTTTTCTTGTACTTAGCATTGGCTTTGTCCAAGATGTCATGGATTTGTTGGCGAATGTGTTGAATGCGCTCAATGAAGTTGTTAACCCTATCAGCTTCGGCCTGGACATGAGTTGAATCTACCTGATGATGAGTCCCATCAATAGGTATACCTTGAAGATCATTATGCCATCTTCCAGCCTTAAAACTATTCTTTTCTCACATTAATTCACTTTTTTATTTATAATATGTTTAGTAAGAAGACTAAAAGGTGTTTGTCATGGTATGTTGCATAATGTGGTTTAATTTCAAGAAAAAGAACCATTTTTTAGGAATTGACAATGTAGGGGCTTAATGGAGATAACTATGAGAGAATCTAGGGGGTTTTTCCACCTCCTTAACTCGTTAACTCGGCTTGGGATCACAACATCCTCTCCCACCAGTTCGAATTCATTGACATCCAAGTAACTCCTAGTACAAGTGAATCTCAAGAGGGACAAAATCCACCATTTCCAAGATCAAAGAGGGAATCACTCCTATTTTCAATGGAACTGCTATCAGCTAGCCTTTTTTATAAATAAGCAAGATGTAAAGCTCATTAGGATTCAAAGTTTTCATCCAGCTAGGTGTAGCTATTGAGCTTAGAGCTTGACATTGTTATTTTTACTTTCATGTGTTGTATGAGACTTTTACTTTCTGATAATGAGAAGTTTTCTATTTAGTTGCATATGAGTTAGTTTTAGACGGCTAAGATCGTTGGGTTTGAGCCCAACCCAGAGGCTTTGGTCCCTCTTGTTTCCTTTTGTTTTGTTCTTATTTCAAATAATTTCATAGCTTTCTTTCATTATGGTAGAGGTTAAGCTATAAAAACCTATGATTAAAATATTCTACATCACCTCTCTTGTGGGAGAATGGATGGAAGGATTCACAATCTTAGCCCAAAAACATTGTGTTTATGATTTCTTCGAAATAAATAGATGTTATTTTTCCTTCTTCATATTTACTTTCTATAACTTAGGAGTCAGTTTAATGATTTGAGTAGTGTTATGGAATGAAATAGACATTATTCAAATTCAAACCATCTTTTCCATCATAGTTTATATAATTGTGTTAATGATAAATGGATGTATGTATGTGGTTGGTTGCAGAAATGTGTTCATCTATAGGGGAAGGCACCTATTTCACCTCCATTTTAGACTTCCCCATTTTCTCCTTCCATCCCTCATTTCTTACCCAAAAACATTGTTTCCACAGTCACTTTACCTAGGAAATTTAGGACACCATGGGCATTCATATTGATGCAAGATAGACCTCTGAGAGGTCCTAGGCTTGGCTAGGAGGCTTTCCCAACCTTACTTCACTCTATCCAACCTTCATATAGGTCTTCATTCCCTGAAGAGATCATCTCCACCCTAAAAATATCTCATAACCCCTCCTATAGCATTACAGGTCCTCCTGTAGCAATACATAACTTTCTGTAGAAGCACCTATAGCAGGCTTGTAGCACCACTTTTCTTCACCTACTTTGCTCCCCACTTCAAACTTAGCTCAATCAAGATGAATAATGACCCCAGGTTGTGATTTGGGGATCAAGAGAAGCTCCTATACCACTCCAACCATTCCTTTTCCTCACTTCAAATCAGGGTAGAATTAGTGTTTTTCAATCATAAGCATGATGCAAGTTAGATTTAGGATTTTCAAGAAAGTGTGAAATAGATAAATGATACATGAAATTATGTTGTTGATTTGATGAATTATGCAATATATAGTAGCTTTCCTTTTTCAATTATATTATCCATTTTCCTTTCATGAAATGATTAATTAGCATCTACAAGTTGAAGAAATGGAATTTTCACTTTCCTAGCTAGAATCAATTTTCAATTGTGCTCTCATTAGCAAGATTTCACTATAGTCCAGTAGGAGGAATTGTTGTGGGGAAAAATGCCTATGCAGGATGATCCTATCCACCTAAGGTGTGACAGTGCCTTAGCAACAAACGAGTACAGCTATTCTGGTTTCTTCCTTTATGAAATGTGAAAGAAGAGAGATCAATAGACTTACCGGTGTCTTCCATTTGTCCCTCGATCCGGTCTCTCTTCTCTTTGGGTGTTCACAGCTACTTGCCTTCTTGCTTATCCAGCTTCAACTTCCTGCAAGATCACAAGAGAACAACTACTTGCGACAAGAGAACAGCTACTTGCGACAAGAGAAGAACACTACACAAAGACAAATATTCACATTCATAACTAGTTTAGGATTAGAAATAAACCAAATACACTAATGCAATCATACATCAAGAATACATCAGAATATAGGAGAAACCAAGATAGCTTTATTGATGAATAACAAGGTTCAGGAAGAGATACAACCCAGAGGGCTCCAATCCAGCATCTCCTTCCCAGCAAATGGAACTCCTATCTTCACCCCTTTCAAAGCATTAAGCACCCAATGATTCCAGTCTCAAACCAACAGCAATTCTTTGCAATGACAAAATTCCAGCCTCTAGATCTCATGGAGGAGAGATCCATATATAGATGTTTGGAGAGAGGATAAGTCAGCTTGAGATCTGACTAGTGTCCTCTCCCTCTGTCAGTTCTTGAGTCCACTTGGAGGTTCTTGCTTCCACTTGGAGATTTGGAACCTCTTACTCATCACCAGTCAAATTCCCTGAGGCAAGTGTCATTTTGGAAGCTTCCTGGGTTTTGACACCTTGAGAAATGAGCCTGCCACTTGTCCACTCTCGTTCAGCGCAGGTAGCCTTTGTTCTAGTTGACATTCAACGCAGGTAGCCAGTGTTGGCTTTGACATTCAGCGCAAAGAGCTAGTGTAGCCACTGAAATGATCCTGAATTGACTTGTTTTGAGCATTTTTTGGTGGAGAACTTCTGTGAATTGTTGTGGTTTGTTAGCCTTGTTCCTCTAGGGGTAGGAACAACATGTTTAGGGACTTTGGATCCCTTAGATTATGTACATTTCATGCTCAATGATGTAAGGCACAAAAATGTCTATAACAGTTGCCCCCTAAAGTATGAGGTTGTTTATCGGGCGAAATGCTTTATCAGGGGGATCCGAAGTTCATCCAATGCTGGGAGGAGACCTGTAATAAGATACAATACAATACATTATTTTTCATACTGCTTTCATGATCTAGCTGAGGCGGGCATTCCCATGCTCAGCTTTATAAATTCATTTTTCTGTACACAGAACAGACAATCGTCTGATGGTAGACTGATAATTTTGATGAAATTATCATCCTTTGAGTAGGATGATTATCTGCTGCAATGATGTACATGTCAATGTCTTTATCTTTCCTGAATATATATCGCAGCCCGGATGGATGAAACTAGATCCGGGGTCTTCAAACTCGTTCGATCTTCACTCTACGTACAAGTCAATCCATGTGAGAAATGTTCTGAAGTCGAACATGGAAAGACATCGCTTGATTACCGGTCAATGATGTAAACCGTTAACAAGCGTGAGAGGAATCACCGATAATGATAATGACCCTCAAGGTACTGCAGTACAATTCACGTGGTGTGAATAAAGGACTTGGCGTCGAACACCACGCAAAATATTTCGGTCGAAGGTCATTGATGTATACCTGTCGTCGGAAGTGAGAAACTTGCCATTGTGGCATGCAAGCTTCAAAGTACTGAAGGGGTTGTTCCTAGATCAACTTCTTGGATAATGAGCTGATGTCGACAAGAAGCGATCCGTCAAAGGAGGGCCTTAATGAATCCCACATCAGTGACACGGAACGGAGCTAATGATTTTAATGGAGGTGAAAACGATCTGTGACATATGATTCAGGGTGGCGGTCATGAAAGGATGAAGGATAATGTATGGCAGTGGATGGGACACGGTTGACTTTTCTGAACGACTTCTCTTGAACATATGGCAACACCGATATGATGGATCGGTAGCATTACCCCAAATATGGATGGTATGGCGAGACCATGGATGTGACCGGTGAATGAAACAACCCAACCCGATTGTGGTACGGAGGAAAAGTGTCATGTTCAAGAGCGACTTGCTACCATCAAAGTTTTCTTTAGTTTCTCCCAATTTTTCCCCAGTCATTGCTGACCAGTACCTCTTTATTTTTGTCAAGCTTGAGGAGGATAACATATGCTTGTTCTATAACCTGCCCTTCGGGCAAGCCCATCGCTATGTTTTAACGAGCCTAGCGATAGTGAAACTCGTTCTCGTCTAAAGACAAGTTTGTCGCTATTTAATGATTTTAACGAGTCTAACGACAAGGATAACTCGGTCCTTTTCATTTTTAGAGAGTCTGAAAAGGTACATAAAGTTAACTCCAAAAGTCCTTTTTCGTCATCTAATCCCTTGAGTCCGAAAAAGTATAAAACAATACAGAAGGGATGAGTTTTCGATAGTTTTAACGAGCCGAATAAAACAAGCGCTCGATCTTTTTGTGCAATAATCCCTCAGGTCCAAAAAGATTAAAATCTAGAGGAGGGATAGCTCTTTCGGTCGCTTTAACGAGCTGGAAGGCCAAAACTCGGCAATCTTTTCATATTTTACGAGTCAGTTGAAAAGAGCTTAAAGAAGACTCGTCTTTTGAGGAACGAGTGATAAACAGGGATAGCAGCTGATTCCAGGTACAGGTTGGAATTTTCCAATCACGGCAGTGTCACAAGGATGGCTAGGTGAAATCACTCTTCGCAGCTGTTCCTCAAAATGGCTAAACAATCATATGGAGGTGAACGATCGGCCAAATGAAAAGTGGAGGTGACGGTGCAAACACGACCAAGGCTTTAATGGCTGATGATATTACATTCACAGTGGTTATTTACCGGGATAGTTCATTTTTTAACGAGCTTAAACGCGGGTGGAAACATTTGCTCGATCTTACGTTTATTTTTTAACGAGCATGAATTACGTGCTAAAACTACTCAGATCTTGCGTTTATTTTTTAACGAGCATGAACTTTGTGCTAAAACTGCTCGATATTATATGGTCAAATTTTTTATTTTTACCATGACTAGCTTTGCCCTTTTCAAAGATAGTACTGTATCCTCAATTGCTGCATCAAACTAGTTAGAAATGAATAATATTTGCATGAAAATGAGATTAGAACCCTAATATTTCGCTTTGAACTACGTAAAAAGCAATTAAAAGGTGTTTTTACCTCTCATTTTACCATTTCATTTGAACTTGGTTTGTTGGAGCTTTGGAGGTGTCTCTTCCCCCTTGATTTTCACCAGCTGATTCCGGGAGATTCTGCGGGGGCGCCGTCTGGACCAGGTAGGAGCTAAACTCTAGCTCTTTCTTTTCATGGTTTCCTTTTTCCATTATGTGCCTGTTTTCCTGTTCCCATGAGCCCCTGGGGTTTTGCTAGGGCGCTCTGCCATCAGCGCAGGCAGTCCATTCGAAACCTGCGTTGAATGTCAAGCTGCATGAAGGCAGTTTGACCTTCAACGCAGGTAGGACACTAACCAGTTGCGTTGATCATAGAAAAGCAATTCTATTGCACAGTTTTTGATGAAATTTTGTCAGTTTTTCATCAAATCCAGGATCTTACTCTTTCTCTTGTTTGTTTTGCAGGGACTTTTGAGCAAAATGACCCTCACATGGCGAGAACGAGAACATGAAGAAGAGGACATGATTGCCCTCCATGACCCTGTTACGGTGAACGCGCTGCGGAACTGTGGCCTGCTGAAGTTCTTCCGCATCTCTAGTATGAGAGCACAGATCTCTTTACTGCAGTATATGCTTGATGCTTGGGATCCTATTAACCAAGTATTTCAGATCAGGAGCAAATCCATCCCTTTGACCGTGGTAGACATCTACTTCTTGGCTGGTTTGTCGAGGCGGGGTGCCCCCATTTCTTTGTCTGGTTCGGCCCGAGGGAATGACTCCGTGAGAGATTATGTCCGCCAGTATTGCCGGGAGGGATCCCAGCCGAGCAGAGACGGCAAGGTTGTTATTCGTGAGATTACTGACAGGTCTCTCAGGTCCATTCTATATACTATTGGTAGGATGGCCGGTAGCGCATCTCTACATGTTGCCAACAGATCTTATGTGCAGCACGCCTTGGAGTGTCTCCAACCGAAAGTATTCAACTGGTGTGATGCAGTACTTCTTCAGATGAAAAGTCAGTTGAACAAGGTAAAGGACGGGAAGCTGAAGAACTTTGGATTTGGTTCTATTCTGACTGCCTTTGCCTTGGAGAAAATACCACTGATGCAGCCTCAGTATATCGCACTCGACTTGCCTTCTCCTACCGAGCCACGCATGCAGAGATGGGTTGATCACATGTCTAGGCATGCTGGTCAATCTCAGATTTCTTTCACTGATACCTTCTTCAGGTGGTTCGAGCGTCAGGAGATGGTCTATTCCGAGTATCCATATGTTGGTATGGATTTCAGAGGTGATCCGGACTTGGTACTGCCGGATGGTGAACAATGGGGCGCTATTGGTAAAATCTTTGACCATATTACTGTTTACTGTTCTTATACATAATGTTCTGTAACCAAGACAAAAATCGGTCATATGACCCAAAAACTCAAAAATGCTAGGGGGCACCCTAGCCTAGTGATGCTCATGATAGCACGTCACGGCCTGTGCAATCATGCGCAAGAGACGAGTCCATCGTCTAGGCATGCCAGTAGTATGCCGCTGCAACTGTAAAGGTAACTCATCAATCCTCACATCGGGAATACCGAGAGTAAGGTTCTCAACCTGCTCCTGCACAGTTGTAAGTGTCTCGGCTACGTCAAGGTCGCGGAGAATAACTCTCCCAGCAGTCTCCCCTGCTGGGGCAGCAACTGGCGCTCTCGGGCGAACTGCTGGACGAACAGGACCAACATCTGCATGCACACATGAGTTTGATTAAAGTCTTGATAGAATAAAGCACAAGCAAATTCATACTTGTCAGGGAATTCGACCGGTGGATCCGAAAAATATCGTCCTCCATATTTTTCCCCAGCGAAGTCGCCAATTTGTTGTGGGGAAAAATGCCTATGCAGGACGATCCTATCTACCTAAGGTGTGACAGTGCCTTAGCAATAAACGAGTACAGCTATTCTGGTTTCTTCCTTTATGAAATTTGAAATAAGAGAGATCAATAGACTTACCGGTGTCTTCCGTTTGTCCCTCGATCCGGTCTCTCTTCTCTTTGGGTGTTCATAGCTACTTGCCTTCTTGCTTATCCAGCTTCAACTTCCTGCAAGATCACAAGAGAACAGCTACTTGCGACAAGAGAACAGCTACTTGCGACAAGAGAAGAACACTACACAAAGACAAATATTCACATTCATAACTAGTTTAGGATTAGAAATAAACCAAATACACTAATGCAATCATACATCAAGAATACATCAGAATATAGGAGAAACCAAGATAGCTTTATTGATGAATAACAAGGTTCAGGAAGAGATACAACCCAGAGGGCTCCAATCCAGCATCTCCTTCCCAGCAAATGGAACTCCTATCTTCACCCCTTTCAAAGCATTAAGCACCCAATGATTCCAGTCTCAAACCAACAGCAATTCTTTGCAATGACAAAATTCCAGCCTCTAGATCTCATGGAGGAGAGATCCATATATAGATTTTTGGAGAGAGGATGAGTCAGCTTGAGATCTGACTAGTGTCCTCTCCCTCTGTCAGTTCTTGAGTCCACTTGGAGGTTCTTGCTTCCACTTGGAGATTTGGAACCTCTTACTCATCACCAGTCGAATTCCCTGAGGCAAGTGTCATTTTGGAAGCTTCCTGGGTTTTGACACCTTGAGAAATGAGCCTGCCACTTGTCCACTCTCGTTCAGCGCAGGTAGCCAATGTTGGCTTTGACATTCAGCGCAAACAGCTAGTGTAGCCACTGAAATGATCCTGAATTGACTTGTTTTGAGCAGTTTTTGGTGGAGAACTTCTGTGAATTGTTGTGGTTTGTTAGCCTTGTTCCTCTAGGGGTAGGAACAACATGTTTAGGGACTTTGGATCCCTTAGATTATGGACATTTCATGCTCAATGCTGTAAGGCACAAAAATGTCTATAATAGGAATGTTCTCTGAACACCTTGATCTAATGTCATGAATGAGGGTGGAATGAGTAGAATCTAACCTAATTTGCATATAGCGCTGTCACCTCTAAATTTTTCGAAACCCAGTTATAATTTGAGTTGAGGATATCTTTGGAGTTGCAAAATTATTGGTGCAATACCAAGGCTCACCACCTTTTGGCACCATTTCCAGGGAGTTTTCTAAGTATATGTTGTTTCTGCTTAAGCATTTTTTCTCTTTTGCATTCAGTTTTGAAAAAGTGAAAAATGAAAAAAAAATGTTTCATTCCTCGTAGGAGTAGATATAATCAAGAAAAAATCTTACCAAAAACCCCCACACCCTGAAGCAGTCAACCTTCACTCTTCTTTGGTGACTGTGAACTTCCCTCTCTTACTACAGAGGAGCTAGAAGACCCTCTAGGTGAGAAACCTAAAAATTTTTAAGAACCTATTGGGGAAGAAGAAGAACCCACTTCACCTACCCAAACTATGGCTGAAAACAGGAACAATGAGGTTTTCCCCATTAGAGAAACCAATGGAGAGGCTAGAATGAAGAATATAATCCTTGCTACTCTTCCACACTTTCGTGACTTAACCTATGAGTATCCTAACACCATCATGTTTGAATTTATTTATTTTTTGTAAGACCTATTATTATTCCTATGATGAGAAGAAGTTGAAGTTGTTACCCTCTACCCTTACAGATGTAGCTTTGCACTAGTTTATGGGTAGGCCCAAATAAAAAATGAATTCAATAGAAAGTATAGGGACTACCTTAGGTCCAAAGAAACCAAGGAATATGTCTTTAGGATGACTCTTTGACCTAATTAATCCATAGAGGACTATGAGGAGAGGTTTCAACTCAATTATCAGAGAGAAAATTATTCCTTTGATCTTGAGTCACTCAAGCTAGTTCTTCTCTAAGGAATCAAGGTGTATATGTTGGAAACCCTAAACATGTTGTCTGGAGGAGATATCTATCAATTACCCTATGATGACATCAAAATTGTATTCAAGAATCACTCTAGGATTGTAAGGAAAAATGGTAGGGCTAGTCAAGGCTTGGTCAGTTCCTATCCTTCCCTCCATCAAGAATGAGATAGGTAACATGTTGGAGGATTTCAAGAGTGAAACATTGCATACCTTTGCATTGCAAATGGGTACCATGCAAATCAAAAGAAACCAAGAGGAAGCAGAGAAGGAACTAACTATTTTCTACCCTAAATGCACTAAAATACATCCTCGAAATGAATGTACATTGAATGTCATACAAGTTTTCTTATTTCGTGAAAAAAATCATGCAATAGACCAATTCCCCTCTTTTATAGGCCTAAAAGTTGTATACCAAGGGGAAGAAGGAGTGTCAGAGAAACTTTTCTTCATTAATCAAAGAAGGCCTGAAGGATCTCATCCATATAAACAGGGCATTCAAGGTGCACATTACTCTTATTACAATCCAAATCAAAATGCACCTTTCCAAAATTTGTACCCTTCCACTCATCCATCATGGTCTACACATATTTATTGGCCTTATGTGCCTCCATATCCTCATCAGGCTATCAACCATCGTTTTCATCCATATCCTACCCAATCTTCTATCTCAGGAAACCCATCACAAGGGTGGAGACCTCAAGCCAACTAGCCTCCTGCTTTACTACCTCCACCCCAACCTCAACCACAACTCACTCATCCTATTCCACCTAAGAAACTTCAAATTCCTCCTCAACCCAATCTGAACTCGAACAACAAGTAGGCTCAATAGGTCTATAGTGGAGAGACATCCTATTATGCTTATGTTGTGGAAACCTAGGAGATCAACCTTTAGTCTGGGAGGGTTCTCCTAGATAATCATCCACCTTATCCACCTAAATAGATTGAAGAAAAGAAGGAAGAGACTTCTCCTCAAGTTAATCCATCTCCCTTTCCTGAAAGGTTGATCCACCCAAGCCAACACACCTGAGAAGAGGTTGAATGTCTGGGAGAATTGAAGAATTTGTGTGTTAAGATACCCCTTCTCCAGGCCACTAAAGATGTTCTAATCTATAATAAGATTATAAATGAAAAATGTTTCAAAACTACTAGGAGAAGAAAAAGAGACACCCCCACCATCAATGTCGTTGGGCAACTATCTGATATGATTCTTGAGAGGGTGATCTTCCCAAATCACCTAGACCCTGGGAGCCCAGTAGTGGAGGTGCACATTGATGGAATTATGGTCCCTAATACCTTGATTGATCTTGGGGTTGTAATCAATGTGATGAATAAGGAAACCATGATAAAGCTTAATCTCCAAGGGGCTTTGAGGAAGACCACCACAATGTTGCAGCTTGTAGATAGATCCACAATAGATCCTCGGGTAATTGTTGAAGATGTTGTTGTCTCCTTTCACTCCTGGGAGTATCCTATTTATTTCCTAGTACTCCAGCCAAAAAACAAGTTTAATGGCTATTCTCACATCTTAGAAATACCTTCATTGGGCACTATTGATGCCTACATTAGTTGTAGGACTGGGAACATGACTATCAAGAATGAACATTTATCCAAACAACTTGTGTTGTATCTTCTTTATCATACTTCTATTGAACATGATTTACCCATATGGTTAGAAGATGATGAAGGGGATGAATTATATCATACAACCCCCTACCCATTGTTCCCTCTAGATATTGTTATAGGAGAGTGAAAACTTGATAAACATGACCTTATTGACCATATCATTCAAAATCAACCTCCCACTCCCATACTAATTGATAATTTTATGAAAGAATCTAGGAGTAGTCCTTGGAATGACTTATATTATGTCGACTCTAGTCTAGAACATGTCAATATTTTAGAGTTTGGCCCATCGAGAACTTTACGTATCAACCCCCCTCTCTCGGAAAAACAAGAAGAATAATTGTGAAATGTACTGAGGCAACCCCTAGATGCTTTTTTCTTGGGATTGTAAGGAAATGAAAGGTGTGCATCCCTCAGTTTTTACTCATCATGTTTACATCAAGGAGGGATGCATGATTATGCACCAACCCCAGAGAAGGATGAACCCAACTCTTAAGGACATTATGAAAGAAGAAATAAAAAAGCTACTGGATGCAGGGTTCATATACCCCATTTCAAATATTGAGTGGGTGTCACCTCTTGTTTTAGTTCCCAAAAAGAATGGAAAGTGGGGAATCTGTGTTGATTACTTGGAACTTAACGAGGCTACAAAGAAGGACCATTTTCCCGTCCCCTTCATTGACCAAGTCCTAGATGGCCTTGCAGGGAAGAAATTCTTCTCTTTCCTAGATGGATTTAGTGGATGCAACCAAACCCATATCAGCACTGAAGACCAAGATAAGACCACATTTACATGTCCTTGGGGTACCTTTGCCTATAGAGTTCTTCCATTCGATCTATGCAATTCCCCTACTACTTTCCACAGGGAAGTTTTGAGTATTTTTACTAAACTTGTGCATAACTCTGTTGAACAATTGGGCTCAGTACTTATGCTAGGAAATTCTGGAGAATTGTAGGGAGACCTAGAATGAGGGCAAGGCATTCCAATACACATGGTTTTTTCTATTGATATCACTAGTGGCATGGAGGACTCATGGGGATAGTTAGTTTCCTCCCCATGATTCGGACCTTCCGGAGGTGGCAAAGTTCGCTTTGCTCTGGGCTACAAAGGACCCCGCGAGCATCACAAAGGTGAAGATCTTTTGGGTCCTTTTTAAGATAGATCTAAGGATGGTGATTAGTGGGAGGCCGAGGTTGTTAGCCACACTATACGAGTAGTATGAGACCATAGCTAGTTTCAAATCAGATTTCCACAATCTAGATATTTTCACCAGGAGAGATCCCATGAAGATATGGCACAAGTTGCCTTACTTGGTGGCCGAGGAGGACATAGCAGGGGTCATCAGCAAGTGGCCAAGTGACTATCTCACCCCCTCAAATGTCGATGTAGGTACTAGTAAGGCCACAGAAGGTTCAACCGCGCAGATGACGGCAGTAGAGAAAAAGAAGGACACACAGAAGGTTGCCTCCTGAGAGAAGTTTTGCAGAAAAAGGAAGTTGTTTCCAGAGAAAAAGAAGCGGCAGCCAAAGAAAGAGCAGCACAATATAAAATGACGTCACAAGCCATAATTGACATTGAAGCGTCCGAGAAGGAGAAAACATCGGAGGAGGAAGAAACAGAGGAAAATGATACAGGTGGTGCGGAGTTAGAATCCCCCTTTGTAATTCGGACAAGGAAAAGGAAAACCTCCATTGGGTCGCGCAAGAAACAAAAGTTCGACCGATTAGCAGGCACGACCCCTTTAGTCCTTACTGAAGGGGATTTAGATTAGATAGGCAATGTGATTTGTGATACGACGACTAAGCTTTAGGGCCACTTTGAGGAACAGTAACAATAGGAACTGGGAAAGGTTCAGTAGGATTTGTCAAGTTGCATATCCAAACAGGAAGGTTACAGGAAAGTGTGGGCCAGGCGAGCGGTCGGCAAGCGAGCTTGTATCAAGAGAGTGAGTCAGTTCTAGATATAGAAAAATCTTTGGATCTCCACATCATTCATTTTCTAGAAGGATCCCTGCGCGCTGAGACGGAGGAAGAAAGGGCCCAACTAATGCAGATGAAGAATTTGGGCTTAAACCTCATGGCACTCCCTATCCAGACCTTGCATGAGCTATAGCAAGGGGTGTCTGATGAATTGTGGATTAGGGAGTAGTGCGTGCTGCTGGTAATTAGTGAAGTTAAAACAAACAACTAGCATACTTTTTAGGAGAAGGCACAGGCGCTTAAGGAGAAAGAGGAAATTAGAGCATGGAGCCAATAGTTGGAAGCAGTCATTGCATAGGCTTACAGTGACCTTCCAGAGCTAAATATTTTGGCCGAAGAAGCCTCCGTGGATAAGATCCAAAAGATGGCCACTACAATGAATGAGTGTAAAGATGAAATCTGTCGAGTCTAGTTCAATCTGCAGTTGCAGATATTAGAGCTACAATTGAAGTTGTAGCCCACAAATCCTCTGGAAATTAGAAATCAGCGCGGAGCTGCTATCAAATAAGGCATGGAAACTTTAGAAAAAGCAGTAAAGGGTTGTATTGAGCTATTTGAGCATGCCATGGAGTAATTGACCTTACTGCAGGAGGATACAACTCTGCAAAATATTGGAGTGAATATCAGAGAAAAGGAGAGGCAGATAGATGAAATCCAATTGACTACGTGAACACTAGCACCAGTACAATGGTTCACGCGATTGTAGGAAGGGAATCTTATACAAAATTAAATTGATGAGTTGTGCCACAAGGAAGCAATTCTTTCTGCACGGACGCAGCCATGGATAGATGAGGCATGCCAGTTGACTCTATCAATACAAGGTAAGCTCAATGGGATGTAGTAGACTTAGAGGACCATGGGCCTTACAGTTCAAGGCCCAACTACTGAAAATATGGTCGAAGAAGTGCAACAGGATGCTACACAAGGAACAGCCGACCTGCAGGTTTTGAAGTTGGAGTTCCGCAAACTACGGGAAAAGATCGAAGCACCAATAGAGTGACTGAGGACGAGTCACGAAATTGTAGAAATTTTGAATAATTTAACACATATTCAATGGAGATTATCCTGATCATGTACTAATGCGGAAAACATACACAATACATAAGCTCCTCTACGTTGATCAAGAATATAGCAGCATCAATAACAATAAAACATCAAGAGCATTCACACATTAACACAGTATGTATCACGGGGAAAGCATCTCGCTAAAAACCCCACACTATCTGTATATTAATGATTGAGTCATGTAACATTACACAGCATAATACTTCTCACAAGTATCTCCACCTCTGTTACACACAATACAGCTCAGATCTGATCTCCAAATCTCTTCCACTGCTTGCCTGCCTCCACTGCTCAATACCTGCTCAAGAACTGATGAGAATTGCTTCCCAAACTCGATTTTCACCTGCAAAATAGTCACTCACTCTTTGTGGACGTGAGCAAAGGCTAAAAATGCGGGCCAAATACGTGAGCAAACTCATTGGCATACTCAATCCTTTGATTGTGCAAGATCTGGTGCACAACTATAGTCACAACTGATAGCAATCTGATTCTCTACCACCTGTCCCTGTTGAACTGAACATGCACTGACATGCAACTGAGTTAACTGATGTATTCTTTAGTTGTATTATGAGTTAATAATTAGTTTAACAACTCATCATTAGTCTATCTGCAGTTAGACTAACTACAACCAGTTTAACTAAGTTAAACTGAACACAACTCCATCAACTGTACCTCCAGTCCACTAAACTCAACTCACTTGAGTTCTAACTGAAGTCATGCATGCAACAACTCAACTGACTCATAAGAAAAACGAATTTCCTTCTGACAGCTGCATGTGCCACTTCCGTAGCTCAAACTGAAGTGCTCCAAGAGAATAAGATTAAGTTTATAGTCCAAATATTATTGTGAGATAATAATATTTGACTTTTCTATTTTTGACAGCCAGTCTAAAAATAGACTTGATCACTCACACTGTGATCACTCACACTTTCATCAAAAATAGAAGTCCATCTATTTTCCCAACTTGATCAATCATCCATAAACATAGACATGATCCATATGTCTAAAAATATACATAGTCTAAAAATAGACTTGCGCCAAAAATAGCCTGCGGGCCCACTTAGTGAAGGCGACTCTTTTCACTAAGCTCCATCATCTTGTTGCAATCTCAACACTCCCTCTCGACAAGATATGGATTATCAGCAACCCCTATCCTGCCTCGGTGGTACTCGAATTTGCTCCTGGTGAGAGCCTTCGTCAGAATATCAGCATCCTGATCCTCCGTTGGAATGTACGAAAGTAACATGATCCTCCGCTGCACAAAATCTCTGATATGATGGTACCTGATGTCAATATGTTTAGATCTATCATGAAATACAGGATTAGCCGAGAGTTTAATGCAACTCTGGTTATCACAGTAAATCACAGTAGGATCCAAATGAGAACCGAACAAACCAACCAGGATCTTCCTCATCCATATAGCCTCGCATGCAGCCAAACTTGCTGCCATATACTCGGCCTCCGCTGAACTGAGTGCCACAGATCTCTGCTTCCTGCTGTACCAAGAAACTGCTGTCGATCCGATACTGAAGACCCCTCCTGATGTGCTCTTTCTGTCTGTTGGGCTCCCTGCCCAATCTGCATCCGTGAAGCCACATAGCTTCACCTCATCCTCCTGTCTGTACCACAAACCATATCCTGATGTGCCTCTCAAGTAGCACAATACATGCTTGCCCGCCTTCCAGAAGAGCTTGGTAGGCTTAACCATAGCTTGTGAAAGCTGGTTAACTGCATAGCATATATCAGGTCGTGTATTGACCAAATACATCAGCGACCCCACCAACTGTCGATAAACAGTGGCATCCACTTCTTCTCCCGAAGTGGCATCCTCCTTCCTCCAACCTCCAGGAAGAGGAGTATCAACAGGCTTGCAGCCATGCATGTTGAACTTCTCCAGTATCTCCCGAGCATACTTGCCCTGAGAAACAAACAGTCCACCACTGCGCTGCCATATTTCCAATCCTAGGAAATAGTGAAGGAGGCCCAAATCCTTCATCTCAAACTCTGTAGCAAGATCCTTCTTGCATGACAGTATCAACAGCTCATCACCCGTTAGAATCAAATCATCAACATACAGTACAATGATAAGCAACTTACCCTCCACCACAATCTGGTATAGGTTCGGATCCGCCTCGCTCTTGGAGAATCCAAGTCCTGTGAAATAGTTGTCTATCCGTGTGTACCAAGCACGTGGTGCTTGCTTCAACCCATACAGCGCTCTCTTGAGCCTGCACACATGCGACTCGCTGCTGAAGACTTCAAAGCCTTCGGGTTGCTCAATGTACACCTCCTCCTCAATGACTCCGTTGAGGAACGCAGTCTTCACATCCATCTGATGAATGTGCCATCCCATCTGCGCTGAGAGAGCAAGAATCGTCCGTATGGAAGAATACCTTGCGACAGGTGCAAAGGTCTCCTCATAATCGATCCCCTCAATCTGTGAAAAGCCTCGGGCAACAAATCTTGCCTTGTACTTCTCCACACTCCCGTCAGCTGCCTGCTTAACTTTGTAGATCCATCTCGAACCTACCACTGATTTCCCCTCCGGTCTAGGAACAATCTCCCATGCACTGTTTCTGACAATAGAATCATACTCTTCCACCATGGCGTCTACCCATGCGGGATCCTCCACAGCTTCCTCGAAAGAGGATGGCTCAGTCACAACACACTTGCTCATAAGAGCCATGTATCCAGTGTACCGATCAGGTGACTGTCTCTGCCTGCGTTGGGCTGTAGGTGGTCCTACAACTTTCTCTGTATCTTGAGCCAGTCGCTCAGCTTCTGTCAAGCGCTTTCGCCCTCTGATGGTTGGTGCTGCATGAGTGGTCTCTTCCACTCCATGAACCTCGTCCTGTGGCTGATCCACGTCCTGAAGCTCATCCTTAGGAACTAATAGCTCCTCATCTGCATGCAAGTGTAGCTCCCTCTCAAGCGAACACTTCATGGCTTTCTCCTCCTAAAATTTTATATCCCGTCGCACAACAATTTTACCACTATCTGGCAAATACACACGATAGTTGTGGGGCGTATCAGTGTACCCCACAAATATCCCAACCTCTGCAGTCGGTTCCAACTTCTTTCTGGCATCCTTCGTCACATGCATGTAAACGTTAGCACCAAAAATCCTCAAATGAGAAAGATCAGGCTTCTTACCAGAATAAGCCTCCTCGGGTGTACTCATGCCAAGTATCCTATGAGGACAACGGTTCTGCACATAAACTGCTGTATTGCATGCTTCCGCCCACAAGTGAAGGGGTAGGCCCTGATCATGCAACATTGCCCGTGCAGCACCCACAATCGTTCTGTTCTTCCGCTCAGCTACCCCGTTCTGCTGTGGGTTATGGGGAGCTATGAGCTCTCTACGAATCCCTTCTGCCTTGCAGAAATCCTTGAACTCGTCCGAGATGTATTCACCACCATTATCGCTCCTAAGAGCCTTCACCTTCTTCCCCGACTCCTTCTCGACCAGTGCTTTGAATTCACAAACTTTGAATATGTCTCGCTCTTCTTTTGCATGAAGAAGATCCAGCACTTACGAGAGAAATCATCAACAAAAATCACATAATACCTGTGTTTTGCTGTCGAAGCAACTGAGAAAGGTCCACACACGTCTGTGTGAATTCTCTCAAGGATCGTCGTGGCGCGACTATCCTTCTCGTGAAAGGTGGCTTTCACAAACTTCCCCAAAGTACACCCCTTGCATTGATCTGACTGCGCAAGTGTGCCTTTAGGAAGCCCTGTAGTGATCTGCTGCAGTATCTTCAAGGCTCCATGGTGAAGGTGACCCAATCTCCTGTGCCACAACTCGCCATCATCCCGGCTCACCAATCCTTCTGCCTTGCATGCCATTGCTGCGCATCCATCTACATGCAACTGATAAAGGTTCCTCACTCGAACCCAAGGAAAATTTTAAGGATGGAAAATTTTCTTGAAGTTTAAAAAATTGGCGAATCTCACTAATCCCTAATATGCAAATTATAAATGTTTATTGATATATTTGTACAATTATTAAAATTTATAACTATTTATATATAGTCTCTATATAATTTTGGCGATTTTTAAGGTAAAATAATTTTATATTCTAAAATTTGGGCGAATCGTCTTTTATAAAATTGGAAATTGGCGAATCTTTTTTGTGGAAAAATCATGTAAAATTAGCCCACTGGGCGAACATTAGCCCCTAAAATTTTCCATGCTCGAACCCCTATCTTCCGGGTCTCACCAGTTGTCTTGCTGCGCAGGAAGGCCTTTCCCTCGCTGAAAACAACATCATACCCCTTGTCTTCTAACATCGCCACTGAGATGAGATTCTTCTTCAATCCTGGAACATGCATGACTTCCTTCAATACAAAGGGTTTACCAGACTCCCTCTCAAAGGAAATGGTACCGATACCGGTCGCACTGTATCTACCATCATCGCCCATCTCGATGTGCACTCCAAGATCTTTGTCCTCCAGATCAGAGAACAAATCTCTATCTCCCGTCATGTGAAAAGACGCACCACTGTCCAGAAACCACACTGATCCCATCACACTTGAAACCAAGCATGCGATCAATGAAAAATCAAGCTCAAACTGAGAAGCTAAAGCCTCTCCCCCTGCAGATCCAGCAGCTTGCTTGTTCTTCTTCTTCTGCGGACAATTTGTGGCATAGTGTCCATGCTGGTGACAGTGAAAACACTTCACCTTGGACATATCCTGCTTCTTGCCTTTCGCACCAGACTGAGAAGCTTTCTTGCTCTTCCCTTTCTTTGCTTTGGCAGCCAAAGCACAATTCTCTTCATCAGCTACCTTTGATGAAGATCCATTCTCACCTTTATTGTTACTGAGTTTATCCTTGAGCGCCAAGTCGCTCTTGCTTTGGAATAACATTTGCAATCCGTTGAAAGACATTTTCAACAACACTGCTGCAAATTCGAATTCCACCAGCAACCAACTCAACTGCTTCCGATCAACCCTCGCTTGATATCCTGTAAAAAATCTCTTCTACAAATCAAGCTGCTCCGATACCATGTAGAAACTTTTTCTACAATTATCTAGCTCTGATACCATGTAGAAATTTTGAATAATTTAACACATATTCAATGGAGATTATCCTGATCATGTACTAATGCGGAAAACATACACAATACATAAGCTCCTCTACGTTGATCAAGAATATAGCAGCATCAATAACAATAAAACATCAAGAGCATTCACACATTAACACAGTATGTATCACAGGGAAAGCATCTCGCTAAAAACCCCACACTATCTGTATATTAATGATTGAGTAATGTAAAATTACACAGCATAATACTTCTCACAAGTATCTCCACCTCTGTTACACACAATACAGCTTAGATCTGATCTCCAAATCTCTTCCACTGCTTGCCTGCCTCCACTGCTCAATACCTGCTCAAGAACTGATGAGAATTGCTTCCCAAACTCGATTTTCACCTGCAAAATAGTCACTCACTCTTTGTGGACGTGAGCAAAGGCTAAAAATGCGGGCCAAATACGTGAGCAAACTCATTGGCATACTCAATCCTTTGATTGTGCAAGATCTGGTGCACAACTATAGTCACAACTGATAGCAATCTGATTCTCTACCACCTGTCCCTGTTGAACTGAACATGCACTGACATGCAACTGAGTTAACTGATGTATTCTTTAGTTGTATTATGAGTTAATAATTAGTTTAACAACTCATCATTAGTCTATCTGCAGTTAGACTAACTACAACCAGTTTAACTAAGTTAAACTGAACACAACTCCATCAACTGTACCTCCAGTCCACTAAACTCAACTCACTTGAGTTCTAACTGAAGTCATGCATGCAACAACTCAACTGACTCATAAGAAAAACGAATTTCCTTCTGACAGCTGCATGTGCCACTTCCGTAGCTCAAACTGAAGTGCTCCAAGAGAATAAGATTAAGTTTATAGTCCAAATATTATTGTGAGATAATAATATTTGACTTTTCTATTTTTGACAGCCAATCTAAAAATAGACTTGATCACTCACACTGTGATCACTCACACTTTCATCAAAAATAGAAGTCCATCTATTTTCCCAACTTGATCAATCATCCATAAACATAGACATGATCCATATGTCTAAAAATAGACTTGCGCCAAAAATAGCCTGCGGGCCCACTTAGTGAAGGCGACTCTTTTCACTAAGCTCCATCATCTTGTTGACTCTATAAATACAAGGTAAGCTCAATGGGATGTAGTAGACTTAGAGGACCATGGGCCTTACAGTTCAAGGCCCAACTACTGAAAATATGGTCGAAGAAGTGCAACAGGATGCTACACAAGGAACCGCCGACCTGCAGGTTTTGAAGTTGGAGTTCCGCAAACTACGGGAAAAGATCGAAGCACCAATAGAGTGACTGAGGACGAGTCACGAAATTGTGTTGGGGGGCTGTTGGGAGAGGGTCCCCTGGGGTAAAGTTTTGTAATAAATTTTGGTATACTTTTAAAGTCTCCGTGTTTTGAGGGAGCGGAGCGTGAAGGTCATAGGAGTCAAAAGGGGCTTTAGTCCCTTAATTTTCTAGAATACAAGGATTTTTGTGACTTTCCCATGGTCTCCGGACCATGGTATTGTAAAAATGAAGGCTATATATAGAAGTGTCATAACTAGTCTAGGAGGTCATTCAATAATAGATCATTGTATGGGAAATTAAGTTAGGACAGGAAAGTTTGTTTCCTATACGTAGGCGAAGGGGAAGGCTCCTACAGCTAAGTGTGTGGAAACCTTGGTAAGTTCGTAGGTTGAGTTCATGGGCCCCTGCAGCTGCATGAGCAGGGAAGAAAAGTCTGTAACCAAACGATTATATCAATAAAAGACTGTTTTGAAGCTCTACGTATGTATCTATGCGGTTGTATTTATTCCTGCAAGTTTCTATATTTCTCTCTATATCTAAATTTATATGAATGAATGCTTAATTGATACGCAAAAGTAATATATCGGCTTATTTACTTACTTTTATGAATGTTTAAAGCATTACGTGAAGATTTAGAGTCTGTTTCTATGAGTTACTGCAATTATTTATATGTTAAGGGTTAGGGTTTGCGAAGACTGAAAGAAGCCACAAAAACCCATCACACTCACCTCTGGATGTAGAAACCTGGTTCTGTCATTCCCCAATACTGCTTTGGGTGAAAATGCAGCCTGCGTTACACAGATTGTTGCCAAAAGGGACAACAGTTAGGGTTTTTTTGGTTGGTGCGGCTAGCTTTGAACCTGGGTCAGGACCCATCAAGCCAACACATAGCCTAAAGTTTTACTTGTTAAAGGAGACATTTAGTTCTTGAAAGTCCTGTGGTCAAGACAATTCTGAAATTTTGGGAGGTTTTTGCATATAAAGTCTGGTTCAAATCATGTTACAGGTGTTCTCATTGGAAATATCTCAGAAGCAATTTTCTGATGGTATATTCGGTTCTTCAGACCGACTTTCGGATCAAAAGATAGAGAAAGTTGAATTTTTTCTCCTTAAAACCAGAGAACAAAGGAAAAACATGAAAAAATTCTAAGTTTTGGGTTTTTTCCTTCTGCTACATGTCAGCTCAATGTGGCATCAGATAATTTCTGATGTTTTAATATCAGAAGGATTCGTAAGAGGCACATCAAAGCAAACATATGATATCAGTGATCAAAGGTCTGGGGAAATCGGCGATCGCAGGTCCAGGGCACATCAGCAATCACATATAGCATGTCGAAGGCATATGGCATATCGGCAATTGGCGATTGGTGAATTGTAAGTCCAAAGCATATCAACGTTCAGTGATTGGCGATTGATGAATTGCAAATAAGGCAACATGCAAATATGGCGATATGAAATGTTGTGAGATATATAAATGTGTCGATATGAAGTCTTGTGATATACGAAAGTTTTGATAGTGTTAAACTATTGGGAAAAAGCATCGATAGTGTTAAAATGTCGGGAAACCCCGAAACAAATTAACAAAGAAATTCATCGCAAAACCAAATTCGGACAGCCTTTTTCTCTCTCCTCCAACAGGACGCGTGGTTGAATATGACTGGTTCTTATAAAGTTACGTGGCATCTGACATGGAAGTACGGAAAACAGGTGGCATGCAGTTTTGGCATTTTGAGGGGTCCTAAGGGGTAAAATTTGGGTGATACATGTCACCACTCACGATGTGCCATGTGGAAATGACGATGTCATATCGGAGGTCAAGGGATATCAGCGCTTTGTAACATTTTCCACTTGAAAAAATTCTGATCAAAGGGAGATATGATATCAGGGCTGCACATGGCCATTAATACTTAAATAACTCAAGTGCTATAGCATTTAACAAAGGAAAATAGCCCCCAGAATGGAATAAAATTCCTAGCACCTCAAGGTTAAGCAGGTGGTCACAACCCTCAGTACTATGTGAAGAAATGCAAGAAGGGGCTAAAGCAAAAGGAGCTAGGACAATAGCAGAAATTCACATTAAATCACATTATAAAGGGGCATCGATAGCATTAAGACGATGGTCATTGGCCCAGTTATATAACAAAATAAATGCTAGAGGAGAAAAAGCGCAAGGGGCTGAGGAGTGTTAGTGAAACAATAAGGAGGAAATTTCTCCGATAAGACCATGCAGAAGTGTTAAAAAATGGATGGGTCAGTAGCTATTGAATCACAGGAAAAGCGGGGATGATAATTTGGAATGGACAGTCAACAGACTTGTGCGAAAACAACTATAACTGCTCCATATTTAAAGGCAGAGGATTAGCATTAATAAAATAATTTCCAATTTTAAAGGCTAAATATTTTCCAGTAGAATTGAAGAAGAACGAAGAAGAAGTTGCAGAAGGACCTATTATGATAACATAAATACTAAAACTACAGTTAGGGACCTATTCTACTTTCAAGGGAAGTAGTTGACCAGATATTTATTTTTCCTGAATGCAAGCATATTTTCCTATAGTTATTCTCGGACATACATAATATTTTCTAAGTATATCTTTTACTTACATGAACTTGAGAGATATTTAAAATATATTTATTTTTGTAATTATTTGATGACTATTATTTTGTAAAATTGTTATTTAAAGCACTTCATAAACAGTTTATGAATATGTAAACAAGGTTGGAACTTGTATGAAGAAAAAGATGTAGAAATTTGAATAATATAACACTTATTCACAGAGATTATCCTGATTATACACTATTTTCTGAATGCATGCATAATACATAACCTCCTCTACCATTGATCATCAATTTGTGGAATTAAGAAAACAATTGCATGCGCACATTGAAACATCAATCACACATATCAACACAGTATGTAATGGGAAAATCATACAGCTGAAAACCCCCAACTATCTGTATATTATAATGATAGATAACATGTAACAATACATAGTACAATGCTCCTCACAAGTACTCAGTACTATCTCCACATGCTACACACACACTAGCTCAGATCTGAACAAGTCACGGGTTCAAATCTCCTCCATTGTTTGCCTACCTCTACTGCGCAATCCAAGTTGAGAATAGATCAGATCCAAGTTCGAATTCCCTTGGCTTGTACTGTGCAATCCTCATTGGCAATCTCAATCAATGATTGTGCAAATCTCATGCACAACTATAGTCACAACTGATAGTAGTCTCACCCTTTCACCCACCTCTAACACTTGTCTCCACTGAATTGTCCATGCACTGAGTTAACTGATGTATTCTTTAGTTGATTTATGAGTTAACAAATAGTGAATTAATTAATAATTAATTCACATCACTCATCACTAGTGTATTTGGCAATTAGACTAAATACAACTAGTTCAACTAAGTTAAAATGAACACAACTCCATCAACTCCTCAATCAACTCCACCAAACTCAATCACTTGAGTTCTAACTGAAGTCCATCATGCAATAGCTCAACTAACCCATAGGAAAAGCGTATTACCTTCTGGCAGTTGCATGTGCCACATTCGTAGCTCGAACTGAAGTGCCGCAAGAGGATAAGATAGTGTTTATAGCCCAAATATTATTAAGAGCTAATAATATTCGACTGTTCTATTTTTGATTAGCAGTCTAAAAATAGACTCCGCCCATATGTCTAAAAATAGAGGTCCATCTATTTTTACCAACATGACCAATCATCCATAAATAGCATCCTGCAACTCATAGACCATGATCCATATGTCTAAAAATAGACTTTGCGTCAAAAATAGTCTGCGAGCCCACTTAGTGAAGGCGACTTCTTTTCACTAAGCTCCATCATCTTGTTGCATTTTCAACACTCGCTCTCAACAAGATATGGATTATCTGCAACCCATATCCTGCCTCTGTGGTATTCGAATTTGCTCCTGGTGAACGCCTTCATCAAGATATCAGCACCCTGATCCTCCGTGGGAATGTATGAAAGTAACATGATTCTCCGTTGCACACAATCTCTGATATGATGATACCTGATGTCGATGTGCTTGGATCTATCATGAAATACTGGATTAGCCGAGGTTTCAATGCAACTCCGGTTATCACAATAAATCACAGTAAGCTCCAAGTGTGACCCGAACAACCCGACCAGGATCTTCCTCATCCATATAGCCTCGCATGCAGCCAAACTTGCTGCCATATACTCGGCGTTTGCTGAACTGAGTGACATAGATCTCTGCTTCCTGCTGTACCAAGAAACTGTTGTCGACCCGCTACTAAAGAGCCCTCCAAATGTGCTCTTTCTGTCCATTGGGCTCCCTTCCCAATATGCATCTGTGAAGTCACATAGCTTCACCTCATCCTCCTGTCTGTACCACAATCCATGTCCCGATGTGCCTTTGAGATAATGCAATACATGCTTGCCTGCCTTCCGGAAGAGCTTGGTTGGCTTAACCATAGCTTGTGAAAGCTGGTTAACAGCATATCATATATCGGGTCGTGTATTGACCAGATACATAAGCGACCCCACCAACTGTCGATAAACAGTGGCATCCACTACCTCCTTTGAAGTAGCATCCTCCTTCCTCCAACCTCCAGGAAGAGGAGTATCAATAGGCTTGTAGCCATGCATTTTGAACTTCTCTAGTATCTCCTGGGCATACTTACCCTGAGAAACAAATAGTCCATCACTACGCTGCCAAATTTCCAATCCCAGGAAATAATGAAGGGGGCCCAAGTCCTTCATCTCAAACTCTCTAGCAAGATCCTCCTTGCATGAAAGTATCAACAGCTCATCTCCCATCAAAATCAAATCATCTACATAAAGTACAATGATCAGCAACTTACCCTCCACCACAATCTAGTATAGGTTAGGATCCGCCTCACTCTTGGAGAATCCAAGTCCAGTGAAATAACTGTCTATCCATGTGTACCAAGCACGAGGTGCTTGTTTGAACCCATACAGCGCTCTCTTGAGCCTGCACACATGCGACTCGTTGCTGAGGATCTCGAAACCTTCGTGCTACTCTATGTACACCTCCTCCTCAATGACTCCATTGAGGAACGCAGTCTTCACATCCATCTGATGGAAGTGCCACCCCATCTGCGCTGAGAGAGCAAGAATCGTCCGTATGGAAGAATACCTTGCGACAGGTGCAAAGGTCTCTTCATAATTGATCCCCTCTATCTGTGAGAAGCCTTGGGAAAAAAATATTGCCTTGTACTTCTCCACACTCCCGTCAACTGCCTGCTTCACTTTGTAGATCCATCTCGAACCCACCACTGATTTCCCTTCCGGTCTTGGGACAATCTCCCATGCACTGTTTCTAACAATTGAATCATACTCTTCCACCATGGCATCTACCCATGCGGGATCCTCCACCACTTCCTCAAAAGAGGATGGCTCAGTCACGACACATTTGCTCACAACAGCCATGTATCCAGTGTACCGATCAGGTGACTATCTCTGTCTGCTCTGTGTTGTAGGTGGTCCTACAACCTTCTCTACATCTTGAGCCAGTCGCTCAGCTTCTGTAGTGCGCTTTCGCCCTTTGATGGTTGGCGCTACATGAGTGGTCTCTTCCACTCCATGAACTTCATCTTGTGGCTGATCCACATCCTGAAGCTCATCCTTAGGAACTAATAGCTCCTCATCTGCATGCAAGTGTGGCTCCCTCTCAAGCGAACACTTCATGGCTTTCTCCTCCTGAAATTTGATATCCTGTCGCACAACAGTCTTGCGACTGTCTGGAAAATACACATGATAGTTGTGGGGCGTATCAGTGTACCCCACAAATATCCCAACCTCTGCGGTCAGCTCCAGCTTCTTCCTGGCATCCTTTGTCACATGCATGTAAATAGGAGAACCAAAAATCCTCAAATGGGAAATATCAGGTCTCTTACCAAAATAAGCCTCCTCGGGTGTACTCATGCCAAGTATCTTGTGAGGACAATAGTTCTGCACATATACTGCAGTATTGCATGCCTTCGCCCACAAGTGAAGGGGTAGGCCCTGCTCATGCAACATTGCGCGTGAAGCACCCACGATCGTTTTGTTCTTCCACTCAGCAACCCTGTTCTGTTGTGGGTTATGGGGAGCTATGAGCTCTCTTCGAATCCCTTCTGCGCTACAGAAGTCCTTGAACTCACCAGAGATGAATTCACCACCATTGTCACTCCTAAGAGCCTTCACCTTCTTCCCTGATTCCTTCTCAACTAGTGCTTTGAACTCACAGAACTTTGAGTATGTCTCGCTCTTCTTCTGCATGAAGAAGATCCAGCACTTTCAAGAGAAATCATCAACAAAGATCACATAGTACTTGTGCTTTGCTGTCGAAGCTACTGAGAAAGGTCCACACACGTTTGTGTGAATTCTCTCAAGGATCGTCGTGGCACAACTATCCTTCTTGTGAAAGGTGGCTTTCACAAATTTTCCCAAAGTACACCCCTTGCATTGATCTGACTACGCAAGAGTGCCTTTAGGAAGCCCAGTAGAAATCTGTTGCAATATCTTCAAGGCTCCATGGTGAAGGTGGCCCAATCTCCAGTGCTACAGCTCGCCATCATCATAGCTCACCAATCCTTCTACCTTGCATGCCATTGTTGTGCAGCCATCTACATGCAATTGATAAAGTTTCTTGACTCGAACCCCTATCTTCCGGGTTTCTCTAGTTGTCTTACTACGCAGGAAAGCCTTTCCCTCGCTGCAGACAACATCATATCCCTTGTCTTCTAACATCACCACAGAGATAAGATTCTTCTTCAATCCTGGAACATGCATCACTTCCTTCAATACGAAGGGTTTACCAGACTCCCTCTCAAAGGAAATGGTACCGATACCGATCGCACTGTATCTACCATCATCGGCCATCTCGATGTGCACTCCAAGATCTTTCTCATCCAGATCAGAAAACAAATCTCGATCTCCTATCATGTGAAAAGACGAACCACTGTCCAAAAACCATACCGATCCCATCACACTTGATACCAAGCATGCAATCAGCGAAAAATCCAGCTCAAACTGCGAGGCTAAGGCCTCTCCCGTTGCAGATCTAGCAACTTGCTTATTTTTCTTCTTCTGCGGACAATTTGTGGCATAATGTCCGTGCTGGTGACAGTGAAAGCACTTCACCTTGGACATGTCCTGCTTCTTGCCTTTCACACCAGAATGAGAAGCTTTCTTGTTCTTCCCCTTCTTTGCTTTGGCAGCCAAAGCACAATTTTCTTCATTAGATGCCTTTGATGAAGATCCATCCCTGGTATTTCGCCTGATCTCCTCTTATACAAGATCAGACCAAAGTCTCTCCCATCCTGGCAATTTCTCCTGACCATTGACAGAGTCTTGATAGGAATACAAACTCTTTGGAAGACCAAGGAGAGCCAAGTTCACCAAGTCCTCATCATCGACAGTCACCCCCACACTTCCCAGCTCATCCCGGCATTGGGTGAACTTCCTGAGATACTTGGGCATACTGTCTCCTTTCTCACACTTAAGGTTTCTGAGTTTATCCTTGAGCACCAACTTCCTCTAGTCGCTCTTGCTTTGGAATAAATCTGTCAACGCTTTCCACATAAAGTATGGAGAAGCCTTTCCATGCAGGCTGGATATAATGTGATCCTTCACGCCCTCAAACAGAATCCTTCAACACTTTGTTGTCTTCTTTTGCCAAGCCTCAACTTGAGCAGCATCAGTAGGCTTTGGGACCTCAGCCTCTATGAACTCCTCCAACCCATTGTCATCTAACACCGCCTCCATCCTGCCTTTCCATGAAATATAATTCGAGGTGCCTTCAAGGGCATACTCCAATCACAATCCGTTGAAAGACATTTCAACTTTGACACCAAGAAAACACTGCTGCAAATTCGAATTCCACCAGCTCAAAACTCAACCGCTTCTGATCTAAAATTCGTGAGAACAAAGTATTTCTCGTACAGAGATTGACTGTATGGGCATTTATCGAATATCTCACCTTTCAAAAGAAGGATGAATCCAGAGGCTACCTGGCCCGATTACAGACTCTACCTGAAGAAATAAAAATGTAATCACTTTCTGAATAATAGATCTGATGATCAACTTCGCTCTGATACCATGTAGAAATTTGAATAATATAACACTTATTCACAGAGATTATCCTGATTATACACTATTTGCGGAATGCATGCATAATACATAACCTCCTCTACCATTGATCATCAATTTGCGGAATTAAAAAACAATCACATGTGCACATTGAAACATCAATCACACATATCAACACAGTATGTAATGGGGAAAGCATACAGCTGAAAACCCCCAACTATCTGTATATTATAATGATAGAGAACATGTAACAATACATAGTACAATACTCCTCACAAGTACTCAGTACTATCTCCACATGCTACACACAAACTAGCTTAGATCTGAACAAGTCACGGGTTCAAATCTCCTCCATTGTTTGCCTGCCTCTACTGCGCAATCCAAGTTGAGAATAGATCAGATCCAAGTTTGAATTCCCTTGGCTTGTACTGCGCAATCCTCATTGGAAATCTCAATCAATGATTGTGCAAATCTCATGCACAGCTATAGTCACAACTGATAGTAGTCTCACGCTTTCACCCACCTCTAACACTTGTCTCCACTGAACTGTCCATGCACTGAGTTAACTGATGTATTCTTTAGTTGATTTATGAGTTAATAATTAGTGAATTAATTAATAATTAATTCACATCACCCATCACTAGTGTATTTGGCAGTTAGACTAAATACAACTAGCTCAACTAATTCAAACTAAACACAACTCCATCAACTCCTCAATCAACTCCACCAAACTCAATCACTTGAGTTCTAACTGAAGTCCATCATGCAATAGCTCAACTAACCCATAGGAAAAGCGTATTACCTTCTGGCAGTTGCATGTGCCACATCCGTAGCTCGAACTAAAGTGCTGCAAGAGGATAAGATAATGTTTATAGTCCAAATATTATTAAGAGCTAATAATATTTGACTATTCTATTTTCGACTGGCAGTCTAAAAATAGACTCCGCCCATATGTCTAAAAATAGAGGTCCATTTATTTTTACCAACATGACCAATCATCCATAAATAGCATCCTGCAACTCATAGACCATGATCCATATGTCTAAAAATAGACATAGTCTAAAAATAGACTTTGCGCCAAAAATAGCCTGCTGGCCCACTTAGTGAAGGCGACTTCTTTTCACTAAGCTCCATCATCTTGTTGAATTTTCAACAAAAGAGTTGTACATTGATGTAAGTCATAGATTGTACTCAAAGTGATCAATTTACAGAAATATAGAGAAAGCTTGTTCCAGGATTCATGTGTCAAGCAATTGGAGATGTGTTCTTTCATGTAAGATTGTTTCTTTTCCTTGGATTCCATATGTTGTTCCCTCCTTATTTTTGCAAGAAGATAAAGGGTCAAATTTGCTTAAGTGTACTCTGCTCTAGCTTGTTAACAATATCAGTGTTTTCTTTCTGGTATTAAGTATAGAATTCATCTCAGTATGCTATATATTTAATTGAAATTATATCATATTCATCATATTCACACCACAAGCACTCTATAAGATCCAGGAGTTTTCCTACCTTCCCTGTTACAGTTTCTCTGTTATTTTTATGATTGATTACTCAAAATCTTATGACTCCATGCCCAATGAACTTTTCCATGATCTTTCAACCAAACTTTTAAAACCCACTAAAACTTAAATAACTAGCCTAAAATCTAAAGCAAAAATCTAAATCATACAGAGAGATCCCTCTCTAAAGATAGAAGGGCTAGATCCTAGCTTTAAAAGTGGTTTTGTGGTTACCTTTGTAGTTTTCTTCCTCATCCTAGGAAAATTACGGAGTGATAACATTATGGCAGCCATATTAGGGAAAATGTTCAATCTTTCACAAGAAAGATCATCAAGTCTCATATCTGGTTGCTAACGGTGGACAACAATTAGACATATGAAGGATGAACCATTCACCTCGCGACTCCAATTAAGTTTCAACCTAATCCAAAGAGTCCATTGGCAGTAGGATCCAAAAAACAAGGTTTCACTAGCAATTCTATTGGCTCAATATGGATCACAAATATACAAGGTATGCTCCTATGCATCGCATTCATATTCCAGGCTTTCCAAATCACATTCCTGGTGTATCTTGGTAGACTTATGTACCTAGATTCAAGGATAAAAAAATGAGATGATGTTGATTTCATCTGATTAGATTTCATATGCATATCTGTAAGCTTAAAGTTGTTTTTCATGAAGATTTTCATGGTATCCTTGGAGAGAAATGCACAATCATGGTATGAAATCTTGCCAAATGATTGTTTAGATTCTCTAAGAGATTTTCACATAGTATTTTATGAGAGATATAAAAACATCATCCTTCTTTTTTATTAGTCAAAGATTGCTGCACACATTTTGACAATTTTATTGAGCATTTGGAAAAAATTATGAAGATGATCAATTTATGGATGATGAGATTATAAAACTCATTCATGAGAAACCTTGTTGGCTTGTAGGGGCCTAACCCAGGTTCAGAGGTGATTTAGCCAAACAAATCCCGATACTACTGGCCCTTTCGGCAACGGTCCGTGGAGCGGGGACTGAGGTCTCACCCGAAGTAGTATGGGAGGGTACTATAACCAGGTTTCTGCACCCTAGAGATGTCTGATGGTTTTTGGTGGTCCGAGGTTTGACCCTCTGCGCACGTCGCTATGCACACCTATCAGTACCTCGCAGCCTGCGAGGCTACCTTCACACAGCCCTACTCGGGGTTCGATCCGCGTTATTACCCAATCCATTACTATTAACCTGATATTAGTTTATCACTTAGCTTATCTGTATGTGTTTAGTTATACTTAATAGTGTTCATCATTCATACAACAGTACAATTGCAAAATATATCAACCATATAATAACTCAAAACATATCCACAAGATTTGGAATCAAACTTCACTTTATTATCTCTTTCCCTGGTTACAGACCTAACTATACCCTATGCACTCAACTGCAGGGGTCTGCACACTCAGCTGTGGACTCTACTAGGCCTGTGCGCACTCAACTACAGAGCCTCTTCCTACTACTACGACCTAAGATACTAGACTCTTGCTCTATGCTCGTTATCTTCTTGACTCCATCCATTTTTCAACTTCCTTCTTTTACAACTTAGAGCCTCCCTCTATTTATACAATACCATGGTCCGCGGACCATGGGTAGGCCGACACTACATTCAAAACTTAGGGCAGACAACCCTATGACTCTAACATACAATTTGCGCTCCACGCCTGCAATTCGCGGAGTCCTTACAACAATAGTACTCAAAACTTGGGCTTTGAGCCCCATAACATGTTGTGGGGGGATTCCATGCCCAACAGGCCCCCAACACAAACATCATGACTTGTCCTTGAGTCACTCTATCGGCACGACAATTTCAGCATGGAGTCCCTTCAGCTGATCCCAAACGGTCTAAATGTCGGTAGCGCACTGAGCTGCAGCCTACTGAACCTACTACATTCTTGCTTTTGAACCCTCTATTTCAGGCATGCTGCGTTGCATATGTGCATGCATTCCTTGAATCTGCATGAGTTTTCCTTCAATATCCATCGTGATTGTGAAGGCTTCATCAATCCATGGTTGGTCGCGTGCCTTTAGAACTGCTTCCTTGTTGCGCATTGTGTCCACCTGCTCTTTTAAAGCCTTGGCTTGCTACATCTTTGCAAGCCACTAAGTAAGGAATACTGTCTGCGCAATCCTTCTAATGTTGTCATGTTGTTGCTGGAGTTCACGTGCCTAGGTCTCCAGCCACTGGATGTTGGGGTCCTCCTGCAATGTGGTGAGGACTTCAAGCGCCTGCTCCAACATATTGGTACAGTCGCGGACTGCACCTCCAATCTTTTCCATCCCTGCTGCAATAATGTTGATGCACTATTCTCTGAACTCTGCGGGAGTGGAAGGCTGCGCCTTCAGCCACAGCTCAGCATTCTGGAGATTTAGCTCCATCTACACTCTTGTTGTTTCCTCACGCGCGTTGCAGACGCCACTTTCCAAATAGCGGATCCCCACTTCTGTCGGTAGCTCCGTTGCAATGAACAACTCTGGGATGCATTGGCAAGCATCATCAACTATCTACACCAACTGCCAGTTCTGCGACACCAGCTCGTCGCACTGCAAGCTAAGATGTTCTATATTAATCTTCTGCTTGCTCAGAACCTAGATCGCATGACTCTCTCTGGTGCGAAGTTCTGCTGTTATCCCATCCTGCAACTGATGAAGTGTGTCACGGGGTTGGGAAACTAAGTTAAGGCCAATGCATTTCATCATATTAAGCGTCAACCAATCCATTGTGTTTTCCAAGACTAGTGCTCCATCTGGCAAGGTTATCGTATTGGCCATCTTGGTTATCGTTGCGCCTTTTCTCGGCCAGTTGGGTGACGCATAGCTTGGTATCATCCTTCCTTTTCTGTGTTGCCGTCTTTTCTAGCTCCGCCAACTTTGGGGCGCGCTACTCGGGAGGCCATGTCTTTAACACCATAAAGATTGCGTCGTTAGTGGCCATGAATGGCAGCGTTTTCCACTATTGCGCCAGATCATTTCGCGCCCTGATGTAGATGTTGTGCATGTCCACCTTGAATTCTGCAAAACTCTGCAGACTGTTGCGCACCGTGGGGGACAGGTGCAGCCTCCTATTAATCCACATTCGAATGCTCACCACCATGAGCACCCAAAAAATCTTGGTATCGCAAATCCGTTTCGTGTTCTTGGTGGCCCAGAGTGAAGCGTACTTCGCGGCCTCTAGTAAGTCTCAGGCGATGCTCAGGAACTGGCTATCCTTCGGTAGTTCTCCCACTACCAACAAGATGGATAAGAGAAACCACGCGTAGTGGAAGGTCTTACCCTGTTCCTAGGCCTCCTGACAGTTGAGCAAAAACTCTTCGCAGAGGAACTTAGCCCAGTTGAACTAGACCCCCTCCACACTATTCGGCCAGCGCAACCACTGGCGCTAGTACCTCATCGGCACGGCATTTTCTCATTAATTTACTGGCCAGGATTTAGCTGGCTATGCGTACCCCTTTATCCTTGATACTGGTGATAGCGTAACCCCTCTTTTTCTTCTCGAGCTTATATTTTGTCTTCATGGCCTCTGCGAGAGCCAAATTGCTGCTTTTCCCTGCTATCGTTGTGGGGTCCTTTCCCTTACAAGGAAGCCGAGAAATTCAATGGATGAGATCTGCCGTGATGGGAATAGGCTCCTCCAGCCATAAGTACCCATCATGCACCAGGCAGAGCAGCTGCCTAATGACGAAAATGGTGATGGGTGCACGGTGGAAATGTGGTATCCATAACAGATGAAGAAACCCGGCCTTTTCCACACCGCGCAGCCATTTTCGCGGCTCTAGCGTTATCACCGGCCCCTCCATATTCTGTTTCATCAGGTTCGTCATTTCTAAGTGCGGGAACTTCTCATTATCCATGAGGTCCCAGTATTCAAATTTCAGGGTGGGCACGCATCCTAGGAGCGAGCCCTCAAAGGTAATTCCATTAGGGAGGAGTAGGGTCTGGAGTGCACTCTTCGTTGCATCTAGATCCTTTGGTATTTTGGTTTTCCCTTTTTGCGGAGGGACATACTCAAACAATTTCGTTGCAGACTGCAACGGTTGGATGTCTTCCTCCACATCTTCTTCTTCCTCTACGGTGGCAATCAGAGCCTACAAGTCTTCTTCCTCTTCATCTGTTTCAATGGTGACTGCCTTGCCTTTTTCTTCCATTGATAACTTACTGTGCCATGGATTCCTCGGGGACATGCATACTGGTCCCATTACCTGCTTATCTTTCTTCATTCTCAGCATCTGGGGTGATTTAGGGATTTCTGTCACAACCCCAGTGCCTTCGGGAACATTGTGGACCATGGGGGTCTACGTGGCCTTGCCGACGTTTCCTTCTTCAATGCCCAACCCATCCTTAGTGGCCGTCATCATTTTTGCACTGTATGCGGTCTTTTGCGAACATAAGGGCTCTATTATCACTCAACTCTTAGCACTCTGCGCTCTGTTCAACCACTTAAATCTCAGTTGACCAAGTGTTGTCTGCTTGCTATCCCTTGGAGTTTTATACCGCCTTTTGAATTCAAATTTGACCGTTCCCCCCAATTTCGAGCCATCAATGCTTTCTCGGTGGTAGATTTTCTGAAATCTTACCCATAACTCTTGTCTTAAATTCCCATTGCCCGCTCCATTTGGCCTCAAATCGAACATCCCGTCATGAACAGTGACACCAGACGTCACTTCCCAGCCCACCCGTGCGGCAACGCATCCCCCCATGCGTGGGTGTGAACCTTGTGACAGGTTGTTCTTGCGTGCACCTGTCAAAGTGCATAGCTCCTAGGAAAAATAATTTATAGTCTCACACTCCCTTTCAGCTGCCTAGAGTGCTAATATTGTTCTTCCTACGGCTAGTCAAGTGGTCGCACCACCTGTGCGAGGCTCCATCTCGCCCTCCAGTATAGTCCACGGAAAATCCTCATCTATCATCATGAAGATCGTTACCGCGCACTCTACTATTTGTAGTCCACTCCCCTGGTTACCATGTTTGGTGATATGCAGTCCTAGCCACGGCAGCAAACTAATTAATTCTCGGCGATAGTCTTCTAATTCATTAGTATGATCATCCGCACCTTGCCTTGCCATCCTTGGTTTATCGATGAGACATGCTCCCTTGATCTCGTTTTCTAGCCTCTTTACTTCTACGTCCATCAAAATGATTTTCCTTAGCTGTATCTGGTCCTTTTTAAGTTCACGAAGTCTTATGTGTTCTACTTCGTGTAACTGTGTGATTTCTTCATCCTAGGTTTTGCGTACTATCGCACCTACGGGTGCTATTACATGTGGATTCATCTTTGCATGCTCCTCAGAGATTACAGTCCCTACTTCATTCCGCAACCTTGGAATTGATTTTGTGGTCAAGGTTTTTCACATGGTCTGATAGGCCCATCGAACCGCTGGTACGCGAAGATCCCAGTCAGTGCATCTCACCTGGTGAACCCTATTTAGCACTTCGCACACCCTATTGAATGCTTCTCCATGGAAAATATTTGGCGCACTTCGCCTTTCCTGCCACTGCGTTTTGTTCTGATTCTCTATTCTAGGAGTGGTGTGCGCTTGTGCGAGCCGCATGTCATATGTCTGTACCCATCGGGAAAGGTGAGCACGCAATTCATTTTTCCCATCATAACCGGATCTCCTCCATAGCTGGGGTTTTCCAAATCGTAGGCGTTTCATCCTTCTACAGTCACACCAATCCTTGAAACTCTACCGGTGCGTACCCCACCATCTTGCAGGTGTAGCGCAGTGCCCATTTCAAAGTGTCAAAATGTTGTTGTTCCGGTACTTTGCTCTCGAATTTGTTCAGGAATTCATCTGCCACTGTCAACCCTTCATACCTAGGTAGATCCCTTATCTCCATTGTCACACAGCATAGTGATCTTATCATCATGTTGCAATTGAGTGTTGTTACTTCGTGCAGCCGATTCTGCCATCGTTCTATTTCTTCATCCAAATCCGAAGTGCAGGAGCTTTCGCGCTCCCACGAAATCCTACCATCTGTAGTCGGATTCACCCAATCCTGTTCTCACATGGTTATCTTGTAGATGCAATTGAGATCATCATCACTATCATCGTCACGCACTGGTTCAATGTATCACGCTTCTTCGGCAGGATCTAGCGGTACTACTACGCGTAGTGACTTTTTCTCAAAAATCATTTTGCGCTTCTTCAAATTTATGACTCCGTTCATATCAATGTCCCAGTCTATGCCCAATAGCACGGGATAGGGATTTCTATCATCGAAAATCTCTATTACTTCGAAATCCGCCAACGCGCTCACACCTTCAATATCCACTGTTACTCCTTGCAATCTTCCCATGGGTAAGATCTTCTGGTGGTTCGCCATTCATAATTTGATTAGAAACCATTGTAGTGTGGGTCTACCCATGTGTTCCCATGTTTGTTTCGACAATACATTCATGTCCGATCTGAGATCCAGAATTACCTGTGTTAGCGCTTGAGATTTCACCCTAGGCTGAGGAAGGTAAATCTTCAAGGCTACATCAAACCATTTCACCTCGTAGCTAGCCCTACGAGGTATGAGAAGGCTCTCTCGGGTCAGATTCGATAGATCTTTCAATATGATTAGGCTGACCAATTAATAATAAAGATTTTAGGCTAGTAAATTGATAAGGGGGGTTGATTTAATGGTTTTTGGGGTTTTTGGTGGCAATTGGTGGAAGTGCAATTCAAAGTGCGGGGATTGAGCACAGTTTTTGCAGGGGGATCTTTGGGGCAAGGTAGGAACTTGTGCTGATGCCTTTGGCTTGGATGAGTGATCAGGGAAGAAAGAGAGGAGGTTAAAGAGGGCAAACAAGGACTTTGAATCCTCTTTAAACGGTGGAAAACATAGATATTGAACAGAATTAAAAGCTGAGCATGGCATGCATGAATTCAAACTTTATCACTTCATCTTGTTCAATTAGCAGCAAAGAAAGAGAGATGTAACACATAAACAAACTTACAGTAACAATTAGAAGACACACCATCAACACAATGATCCACAAGAATCCACAATGAAGTCTGCAAAACCCTGGCCTTCCTTTCCTTAAATTGCAGAAGTAGATGTACAATACACAATAATGCTTTCTCCCACAAGAGTCCCACCATCAAAATGAGAAGGAGAGAGCATAATATAGACCATCTAGACCATCTAACTCCTTTCCCCACCTCTAGGGGTCGAGCTCAGCTTTCTAGGAGCAGTTTAAACAAATTCTAAACTAAGGACTAGAAAATAGGCAGCCAAACAACTTGCCTCTATTACTTAGCTAACTCATCCATGCATTAATTTTTCACTTTTTACATCATGGAAGCTTCTAGAAGGGTAAAGAGAGATAAAATCCATCAAAGTGCCATGAAAATATTACATTCATCCATCATCTACAAGTAAAAATGGTCAACCATAGTCAAAACAGTGTTTTTTGACCGAAAATGGCAATTCTGGCAAATCTGGAAGTTCTGGTCGCGCCCCTGGAAGTTCTGGTCGCGCCCCTTCACAGCTGTTTTTGAGTGGGTTCCACTGGTCCAAATCAGGTGCAAAATGGCTCATTGGAAAGCTTGGCCTGTCTACTTTCCATCCCAAGTGGAATTTCTGAATTTGGTGTTGATTTGACCCCTCAAAAATCAATTCTCCCAAGGTCACTTTCTGCAACTCAAAAAGTGGGCAGAAAGTCATTTTTTTGATGTATTTTGAGCTTTTGGAGGCTCAAAACTCAAAATCAGGCTTCTCCCAAGTATTGGTAATTTTTCTTTTTGCATGCCCTTTCCAAAAATGCCAAGTTTTCAAAATTCCGAGTAGTCCTTCAAAATGGTCTCACCCGGGGTGAGACCAAACCGTGGGCAAAACCTGTAATTTTACCAAAAATTTCCAAAATGCTCCAAAATTCTCAAAATTTTCACATTTTGATGCTAGATCAAGGCTGATCAGTACCATGATGAGTGAGAGATGCCTCAGCCAAGATACGGGGATTTGTCCTTTTCTTTTTCCTCATGAGAGCCTCGTTCAACCGCCGTTGAAGGATCTTCATCCTTGCTTTGTAAACATGCATTCTGGCCCAATAATGTGTTTTCATGTTGCGTAGCAGCTCTTTGTCATGATTTGCCTTCTCTAAAAGCCTCTGCTGTGTCTCAACCTCCGTGGAAGAAGACCGGTCATCACCTTGCTCATTAGTCTCATTGGTTGACCTGATGTTATTGAGCAAGGTGGAATCAACAAGTCAAAATGACCGCTGCCCTGCCTGCAAAATGCTGTGAAGTATGTTGTTTTCAAGGGGAAACATCATGAGGGATATGTTAGGGGAGGGAATTTACATATAGGAAAGGGAAAAATATATATAAGCAGGGAATTTTGAAGGAAAACATCACATAATGCTAAACATGTCATTCCATCTCTCACCATTTGCAAATCAATACTTTATTTAGGGAAACTGTGTTTTTTAAGCACCAAGGGAAAGGACAATGAAAATCTTCATCATGGAGGGAATGATGTCATGGGTATAGGGGAATAGGGTAGCATCAACTGTGTACAAGTAACAGGCGGCTCATTTCATTTTGTTTAGAATGTCATTGAGGAGCATACTCTGTTTTTCATAATTTCAAAATGACCATTTGATGCTTTGGGAAACAGGGATTTAGGGTTTCTGATTGTAAGAGGAAGGGAAGGGGTTGTTGTGATCATTTTACAGTGGAAGGGAGAGGGGATTGTATCATAGGAATGAGGGAAAATAGAGGATATTAGGGATTAGGTTTAGGGGGGATAATGGAACCCATCAACAAAGTCTGCTGCCAATCAATTTTTGTAGCAGCAATTCATTTAGAACAGAGGCAGCTTCATCATGCTTTTACCATGGGGAATTAGGGTTTCACTGTGTGCTTTGATCATAGGGAGGGACATTCAATTGCATAAGGAGTTTTAATGAAGGGAAATGCAATTGAATTAGGGTTTTAATATAGGGAATAGGTGGGGAAAAACAGAGTCTTAAGGATGGGGAAGAATACCATGTTAATGCAAAACCCTAATCACAGCAAAACTGGTCTTTTTTGATAACTATGCAGCTGATACCTTTAATGAATTTTGTCATGACTTTATTCAGCTTTCAAGTCCTTGACATCATACAGCAAGATGACATTTTTCTTTATTTTTTCTAAGGCTATGCAAGTAGCAATTTTCACTTTTTTTTACAATTCTTGAATGTATGCCTTGTCATCACTTTTCTATTTGTTTTTTATAATGTCTCTTTTCATTCTTTTGCTGTACATTTGATATATAATTTGCTGTGTATACTAGTGTTTAGATTTTGAGCATATAACATGGGGAAAAGGTAGGGTTTGAAATGATTAGAGGGGACTAGGGTTTGATAGGATTTAGGGGTAGGGTTGGTATGATTAATTTGCAAATGAGATCAATAAATATGACATGTTAACATATGTAATTTACATGGGAAAATGAAAGGAGGGACATAAGGGAAAAATTGCCTTGAAAACAAACAAACTGTCCATGCATATTGCTTGCAAAACATCAAGTCATTTAGCTTATTCTCTATTGATTCCTTGCATAAAATCATGAGCATTACCTTCCTTTGCAACCACAAAACCAACACACCACACGTGGAAGAGACATACCTCAACAAAATCGAGCAAATTTGAGGGAGATTTGGCGTTTGGGTGAGTTTTTACAGCAGACAGAGTTTTTGGTCGCGCACCTCCGTTTGGTCGCGCCTGTGTAATTTAACACAGTGCGTTGGCCTGTTTTTGGTCGCGCACCTCCGTTTGGTCGCGCACGTTCACAGCCTTGTTTGAGGGCCTTCCCGGCATCGGAATCAGGCGCAGGATGGCTCGTTGGAAAGATATTTGAGTCTACTTTCCAACCCAACCGGAATTTTTCAATTTGGAGTTGATTTGACCTATCAAAAAGCAAATCTCCCAAGACTGGTCAAAAAGTGTCCAATGAGGCTGCCTCAAGGAAGAGTGTTGTTGCAGTCAACTTTTGAATGCCTTCCTCAACCCCAAATTGAGCGCAGGATAGCTCATTGGAAATATCTTCGTGTCTAGTTATCAATTTACCCATCAAGAAAGTCATTTGGCCAACCAAGCTAGGAGAAAACTTGATTTTCCCAAGGTCACTTCAGAGGTGCCTTTGATTCTCCTGAGGCAACGGTATTCTTGACATTTCTCTCAAACCATGACACCTGTGTAAAAAATGAAGGAGGTTTTTCTTCCTTGGCATGTTTTGGACAAAAACCTCTCTCAGTTTTTAAAAATTCATCTTTGATTGCTCAGAAACAGCTTTTGAGTGAAACTTGTCCCGATGTGTGAAACAAGGAATTTTGTCGAAATGAAGCGGAATGAAGGGGACAGAGGGCTTCTAAATTCTTGGGGAAATTTTTGGGAATGGGGAGGGATGTTAGGAAGCAGGAGAAAGTGGAATCTCAGAGATTGAGCGAGGGGAAGGGGTCCAAAAGGGCAAAACACAGGCCAAACCTAGAAAATTGCCAAGTTGTAGCTAGAAACTAGGGTTTGTGCAAAAATGAGGAATTTGGCGGATCTAAGGGATGGGAAGTGTTTGATAAGGTACATGAAGGATAGGGGAAGGTGTATTAACATCAGGAAACAAGTTTTGCCGATGATTTGGCCGCCCAAGAGAAATTGGCTTTCAAAACCCTAGGAGAGGGAAATGAGCTTGCCTAGGCACAACTGAAGCATGAACATGGTGTAAAATGACCCATTAGACACTGACATGACGATGACAAACCTCTGAATAATGATAGGCTCAGCTGAATGATGACATGGACTGACATTTGGGCAAACTTTGAAAAGAGTGAAAGCAAACCCTAGACCTAATACCTAGTGACCAAATTTTGCTTGAAGACTCACTGAAATGACAAAATTTGACCTTGACATTTCAAAATCACTATGTAAGAGCACATTTGATCACTGGAGGAAGGCTGTAAAGACTGACACTAACAACCTGATCCATTTCATACTCTCTGATTTGTGTAGTCAATCTCATTTCCCTTCCTATGCGCAATGCATGCTTTCCAAGTTTTCAGACCATGCGTGTTTCTCCTGACCCTGCACACCTAATGATAAGTTCCTGTAGTCCTTTTACAACCTTGCTGTCACGTAGCAGTTTCATGCATGTCTCCAGAAAGGTAGTGAGCATTGAAGGATCCATCCTTGGTTCTAGTTGATCCTTACTACCTGAAGTGGAGGCCTCCGTGAAGCTCTTCATAGCTTCCAAAAATGTCTCCTTTACGCACTCCAAATCAAATTCAGGTTCCTTTGTAGGAGACTTGCAAACCCACACACTTTCTTCTAACTACTTACCTTTATCATCTCCAGTGGTGATACCGCTTCAGATCATTATGTTTACATTTGGGTCTTCTTCGCGTGGCTCAGACCTCATCATTTGCAAATTTTGAGTTAGGGGAGGCTGGAGTACCCCTTTTTTGCACAGCCTTGCTATCAATGTGTTATGAAACCAGCTCAAGAAAAGATAGAAAAGATAGATCAACGCCTTAGAATTCAGCCTCTTCGATGGGGCAACCTCCTTTACATTACATAAATGAACAATTCTTCGATGATACAAATGACAAAACCTCCTTTCTATATATAGGAGTCTAAGGAGTCACAATATAACCCAGCTGACCTAAAAATAATAATATAAAGCCACAAAAATAACAATAGAGGGATTCTATGGGGCACAGTAATAAAAATATGGGGGCAATAGGGGCACAACAATATTAATAAGGGGTATAACTACAATAGTAATGGGGTAATCACTAGTATTATAGGGACCCAACATGCCCCTCTCCTTCAAAAAAGTGTTGTCCTCAACGCTTGAGTAGTTCTGGATACTTCTGCATAAAATTCTCATCCTCCCATGTGGAATCTTCAGCGGATAAGTTCTTCCACTTGATAAGATACTCTGAAATTGATCGATTTCGTAGCTGTCGAGTTCTTGTTTTTGTGACTGCTTCTGGTTCCAATATAATTTTTCCTTCCTCGTCAAGTTCTGGCAATATTGTTTGAACTGGGAGCTTGTCACCTATAACCTTCTTTAAACATGAAACATGGAAAACTGGGTGCAATCGAGAAGCTGCAGGAAGCTCCAATTTGTATGCCATAGTACCAATCTTTTGCAACACCTTGTACGGACCATAATACTTTGGTGATAATTTATTATCCTTCTTAGCTTGCTTGAGGGACATTTGCTTATATGGTTGTAGCCGTAGGAATACCCAATCACCTACATCAAAACTTCTTTCACTGCGATGTTGATCTGCCTGTTGTTTCATTCTATTCTGTGCCAACACGAGGTTATCCTTTAAGAGTTGGAGGACTTGTTGTTGATGTTTGATGTGATGTTCCACTGCCTGAACCTTAGAATTTTCTCTTAAATATGATGTGATGGATGGTGGTTGATACCCATAAAGTGCCATAAATGGGGTCATTTTTGTTGCTGTATGGAAGGAAGTGTTATACCACCATTCAGCCAGAGGCAACCATTTGACCCATTGTGTCTGTTTATCAGATACAAAGCAACGAAGATATCCTTCCAAACATTTTTTTACTATCTCAGTTTGCCCATCAGATTGAGGATGATAAGATGAGCTATGAGCTAACTGAGTACCAAGACAAGAAAATAATTCTGTCCAAAAATTTCCAGTGAAAATGGGATCTCTGTCACTTACAATAATCTTTGGGTTTCCATGTAGCTTTTGAATTGTTTCCATAAATGCAGTAGAAACTGTACTGGCTTTAAATGGATGTGATAATGCACAAAAGTGTGCATACTTGGTAAGTCTGTCAACTACCACCATGATGACACTCTTTCCCTCAGACTTGGGTAAACCTGTGATAAAATCCATTGAAACCTCCTCCCAACATTGGCTTGGAATGGATAAAGGTTGTAATAGACCCAGTGTCTTAATTGTTTCAACTTTATTTTGTTGGCAAACCAAACATTCCACCACAAACTTTTGAATATCTGATTTAAGGCCATCCCAAAAAAATTCCTTCTTAACCCTGTGGTAAGTTTTTAAAAATCCTGAGTGCCCTCCTAAGGGAGAAGTGTGCAATTCCATAAGAATCTTTTGTTTTAGCTGGGAATTCTTACAGAGGTATAAGCGATCTTTGTACCATAACGAATCATTTTGCCAGCTAAATGTATCAGACGTACTGGAATCTTGTTGTAACTTTCGAATAAGTGCCCACACTTCTTCGTCATTCTTCCATTCCTCCCTTGCTTCATTTATCCAATCTGGTTGGATAATAGAAATGGCGCACAACAATGCTTCCACATCCTCATCCTTTCTTGAGAGTGCATCTGCCACCACATTTTGCTTCCCTTTTTTGTAGATGATTTCAAAGTCATAACCCAACATCTTTGTGACCCACTTTTGTTGCTCTTCAGAGGATAATCTTTGTTCTAAAAAGTATTTAAGGCTATCATGATCCGTTTTTACCTTGAAGTGTCTTCCCATTAGGTAGGGTCGCCATTTCTTAAGTGCATGGAGTATTGCCAACATTTCCTTCTCATAAATAGCTTTGCTTAAAAACTTTCCCTTGATTGGACGACTTTCAAAAGCAATGGGTCTTTCATCTTGCATTAGAACAGCACCAATTCCATTTCCTGAAGCATCACATTCCACAATAAAGGTTTTTGTGAAGTCCGGTGTAGCTAAGACTGGTGCTTGGCACATTGCCTCTTTAAGATGTTCAAAGGCCTTTGTTGCTTCCGGAGTCCATGAAAATGCATCTTTCTTCAATAATGTTGTTAGAGGTGCTGCTATTCTCCCATAATTCTTAACAAACTTGTGATAATACCCTGTCAACCCAAGAAATCCTCGCAGATGCTTTATGGATGTGGGAATTTTCCATTCCTTAATGGCTTTAATTTTGCTAGGGTCTACCTTAACTCCTTCATGAGATACAATATGACCCAAATATTCCACCTCCTGGACTCCAAAGAAACATTTGGATCTTTTTGCATATAATTGTTTCTCCTCCAATAGTTGTAGCACCCTGTCAACATGTTCAACATGATCCTTCCAAGACTTGTTGTAGATTAGTATATCATCAAAAAATACTAACACAAATTTTCTAAGGAATGGTTTGAAAATTGAATTCATCAAACCTTGAAATGTTGAAGGTGCATTGGTAAGGCCAAAAGGCATGACCAAAAATTCATAATGACCCTCATGAGTTCTAAATGTTGTTTTCGGAATGTCTTCAATCTTCATTCTGATTTGATGATATCCTGAACGAAGATCCAACTTGGTGAAGTAAATTGATCCATGCAATTCATCCAGTAATTCATCAATGAAAGGAATGGGGAACTTATCTTTAATAGTGAGCTTGTTGAGCTCCCTATAATCTGGACACATGCGCCATGATCCATCCTTCTTGTGCACCAATACTACTGGAGCAGAGAAAGAACTTTGACTCGGTTGAATTATACCAGCCTCTAGCATTTCTGCAACCATACGTTCAATTTCACTCTTTTGGACATAGGGATATCTGTACGGCCTGATGTTTGGAGGAACACTTCCTGGAATCAGATGAATAGCATGATCATGATCACGCATAGGTGGGAGACCTTTGGGAGTCTCAAATACCTTGGAATGATTGTCCAGGACTTTTTGGAGATCTGGAGAAATAGATGATTCCGATGTGGAAACATCTAGCGAACATAATTGTGCAATTACACCTCTTTGCTCCTTTTTTAGAAGCTTTGTCATACCATTAGAGCTGATTATCTTTCCTGGTTTCCCTGCAATACCCCTTAATTCAACTTCCTTTCCTTCTGTAGAAAATTTGATGAAAAGTTCTTGAAAATTAAAAGCTATTGTACCCAAGGATTGTAGCCATTGGACTCCTAGTACAACATCAGCACCTCCCATTGGAATGGAAAGCATTGGGCTAGTCAATACATATTCTCCCATGGATAGCTTGATATTATGGCACTTTCCAGAGAAATTTATTGTTCCTCCATTTGCAATCATCACTTGACACTCTGGTGCTGGATATAGGAAGCAATTCAATTCTTTTGCTACCTTACAATGAATAAAATTGTGGGTGCTTCCTGAATCAATCAACACTATTACCTTTTTCTTCTTGATTTGTCCTTCTATCTTGATGGTTTGAGGAGTGGTAATTCCCGCCAATGCATTACAAGATATGGTCGGATTTATTTGTTCTTCATCTAGGCTTTGTTCCTGGAGTATATCCTCTTCTTTTGACCTTTCTTGCTCCTTTTCTTCTTCCTCTTCACAATCTATGTAGAATAATTTCTTCTCAGCACACTTATGACCTTTAGTGTATTTGCTATCACAACTGTAACAAAGCCCTTTTGCTCTTTTTTCTTCCAATTGTTGTGGTGTCAACCTTATAGGTTGTGGAAGACTAGGGGCAACAACACTTCCGTCTTTATAGTTGTGAGTGGTATGCTTCCTGGTTGCCATAATTTTGCTTTCCATTTTTCTTGCTAACCTGAATGCCTTCTCGAATCAGGTTCCCAAAGGCGAACATCATGTTGGATATTATCCTTTAAAGACCCTATGAACACATCAATCCTATGCTCCTCTGGAATATCTTTTATCCTTATGTTCAATTTTTGGAACTCCTCAATGTGCTCCATTATTGAACCCTTTTGTTTGAGACTTATCAATTGGCTAAAAAAAGTGTTGCTTTTTGTATCCTCATAATGTGCTATCAATTCTTCCGTAAAAATTGCCCAAGTGATAAATTGTTTACGAGAGCAAAGCCATTGATACCATACAAACTGATTTGGTTCCAAATATAAAGTTGCCATACGTACCTTTTGTGTGTTTTGCACATTATTGAGATCAAAAAATTGCTCCATCTGTAATATCCATGTTGCGGGATCCTTGCCATCAAACTTCCTCATATCGATTTTTGGAATATGGTGGGTCTTCGATCCAACATTAGAGTCTATGGAATCATGATTAACATTTCTTTTGTTCGCATCATGAGTTTCCTTTACAACCTTTTCACCATTAGTAAGTATTTCTTGTAGAAAATTTGTCAAATCTGTCTTCAAATCTGCCATGTCTGTCTTCAAATCTGCCATGTCTCTCTTCAAATCTGTCTTCAAAACTACCATGTCTCTCTTCAAATATGTCTTTGAATCATCCATCTTAGCTTCCATGCCCTTTATCTTAGATTCCACGCTATTTATCTTAGATTCCATGCCATTTATCTTAGCTTCTGTTAGCTTTTGTGAGTGTGACATTTGTTGCACTTGTTCTTGTAATTTTGATATATCATGTAGCATTTCTTCCTCTTCTTCATGAGTCATGCTAGAGCTTTCAGGTTCCTTACTAGGTTTTTGCATTTTCTTTCCCCGGGGCATTAGTTACTGATAATAATGCTTTACTATTCCCTTTGAATTCCTTCAAACCAAGCTTACGCAAAAATTTAAAAAAAAAAACTACACACCTTTTTTCACTTCTTAGAAGCCTGATATTGAATCTGATGTATCTTTGTAATTTCGGATCATCCAGTTCTAAAGTTGTGATTTGTAGTAGCCTTCTGCGTCCTCTTTCCAATTCCACCAGTTTGATCCAAATTGGATTCTCCAAGGAAGAGTTATGCAAAATCTCCCACAGTGACCTGCTTATAGACTAGTTCAGTAGAGCCAACTTGTACGACGTGCCATGAATCATTGTTTCAACCTTTGGCTCTAAAAAAATATATATAAGAAACTACATTCCATCCTATTTCTGTAACTTCTTATGAAATTTCAATCTGATGCTCAGAAAGAAAGTTATGACGATTTTCCCCAGGTCACCTGTTTGGAATGTAATTCAGGAGTCTGCAAAAAGACCAACTTCCTCAGATCATATCTCCACAAATATAGCGCGAAAAGTTCTGAAATTTGGACCCGAGATTCAGCACGATGTCTTCTCAAATGGGTTTTTTTTTAGCTTCTGAAACGTTGCAGAAAAAAGGTTATAGCGAAAATGCCACGATGACCTGTTGGGAGCAGCAAAACCCTAGAATCCAAGCTCTTATACCAAATGTTATGAAACCAGCTCAAGAAAAGATAGAAAAGATAGATCAACACCTTAGAATTCAGCCTCTTCGAGGGGGAAACCTCCTTTATACTACATAAATGAAAAATTCTTCGATGATACAAATGACAAAACCTCCTTTCTATATATAGGAGTCTAAGGAGTCACAATATAACCCAGCCGACCTAACAATAATAATATAAAGCCACAAAAATAACAATAGAGGGATTCTATGGGGCACAGTAATAACAATATGGGGGAAATAGGGGCACAACAATATTAATAAGGGGTATAACTACAATAGTAATGGGGTAATCACTAGTATTATAGGGACCCAACACAATGTAGGATAGTCCTTTGCCTCATGATCAAACTGAGTACAGTATAAACATGGTGTTCTCGTCGGATTCGTACAATCATCGGCATAGTGCCCTGGCCCTCCGCAATTGTAACAAATTAGTTGTCTACGACCCCTTCCTAGTCCCATTCCACCTCGACCTCATCCGCGCCCCTGAAATCCAGCGCACGCCATTTATGCATTTGGGTCGAGGACTCACGTTTCGTTCTATACCCTGTAGGTAGGAGTCTGATCCATCATTAGTTCATAGCTTCTGCAGGTGTGTTTATCATGGTCTACCGACTTCCGAAAATTACAAAACAATTGTTGGGCCTTCTGCGTATACTTCTACAATAGATGAAAATTATCCGTAGTGTGTTTTCCTCCTATCTGACAAATCGCGCACCATAGTGCAGGCACTGCGCTTGGTCCTGATTGTGCCTCAGGTTTTAACGGCATCGGCCCTCCTCCCACCAAGTAATTCGTGAAAAATGGACAGTGGTCCTTGTCATGCCCATGGCCTTTTCATTTTATTCACCATACCTCCTCACGCCCCTCTAGCTGAGGTGTCCTGTCCTGTTTCAAATTCTACATTTCCAAACACAAATTTTGCAGTTGCGCGTGGATTTGTTGGACTCCCAGACCAGGATCTTGTATAGGGGTCTCATGCAATTTCATTTCCATCTCCAAAGCTTCAGCCCGGGTGGAAAGATTTTGTTGTGACAGCGCCATCCTTAAATGTGGTGTTAGGATGCTACAAACCATGCGCAATGCTGCCCATATGTCAAAGTCATGTTGGCTTCAAAAATCATACTCTTTAGTCTCTAGTCTAGATCCCAGGGGGTCTTGCCCGGAGCATCGTGATCTCCTTAAACTCGATAATTGATTATGTCTCCATCTTTGGCCTGCTAAATTCCCTGTTCAGCGTGGCCTAGATTTCTGTGATTCCTGCATTTGGATGGTCATTAGAATGCTTAATGTACCATGTTAATGCGCAATCCTGCAACGCGCTTACCAGTGTAGCCTTCTTTATATTGTCATCCATGACTCCTTGTGCTTCCCATACCACCCTTACCACGAACCAGAATTGGTCTGAATCTTCATTCCCTACTCCTATGAATACTAGCAGTTTGACTGCACTCGCCACACTGAACTGTGGTGGTGGCGGAGGTGGGGTGAGTGGAGATGGAGGTGAAGATGGTGAGACGGGTGGCGGTGTAGGTGGAAGTGGTAAGCGCAGAATTCGCTGCCTTATCAAATTGACCGTGCTTCTTGGAGAAACTTTCACGAGCTCTTCCTTACTTTCCCGTGAGGGTGAAATTAAGCGACTAGTTTCTAATTCTTCACTACTTCCATTTCTATAGATCTTCCCACTTCACGTAGTCCCAAACATTAATTTATTCGCATAACCCGCTTTTCACACAATAGCATCTTAATCCAAGTATTCAAAGATTTAATATACTTACCTCGCGGTCCTTTGAGGAAGCGTCGTTCTGCCTCACTGTCACTAACAAACGTATCTACCGCGAACTCAGTGATAAATCCTCCTATAATTCAATCGAGCCAATGGTCCACAGCTCGTGCAATCTTATTTTCTGATGCTTCTAGTCTGCGCACTAATTCCGAAGTCCACACAATTGGTTTGTTGAGCCTACACCTTCCCTGACTTTCTGCTAGCTTCACGACCCACTCATACAGCTCAGAAGGAAAGGATGCAAAGAAAATTTCGTGGATTTTCGTATATGAGTAGCGCTCCAACCACTGTTCCTTAAATACTCACAGATTCCTGTTTCCTTGCATCGCGAACTTGTGAATCTTCTTGTCAAACCACCCTTCAATTTCTTTCTTTGTTGGATTCCAGTGACACGACATCAGACATCCCTTATGAAGATCCCAGTCCCGGCAACGGAACCATTTTTTGGCTTGTAGGGGCTGACCCAGGTTCAAAGGTGATTTAACCAAACAAATCCCAGTACTACTGGCCCTTTCGACATCAGTCCGCGGAGCGCGGACTAAGGTCTCACCCGAAGTAGTATGGGAGGGTGCTAGAATCAAGTTTCCACACCTTAGATATGTCTGATGATTTTCGGTGGTCCGTGGTTTAACCCTGCGCGCACGTCACTACGCGCACCTATCAGTACCTCGCAGCCTACGAGGCTGCCTTCACGCAACCCTACTCGGGGTTTGATCTACGTTATTACCCAATCCCTTACTATTAACCCGATATTAGTTGATCACTTAGCTTATCTGTATGTGTTTAGTTATACTTAACAGTGTTCATCATTCATACAAGTGCGCGCGATAAATAAAATAGTACAATTACAAAAGATATCAACCATATAATAACTCAAAACAGATACACAAGATTTGGAATCAAACTTCTCTTTATTATCTCTTTCCCTGGTTACAGACCCAACTCTACCCTCCGCACTCAACTGCAAGGGTCTGTGCACTCAGCTGCGGACTCTACTAGGCCTTCGTGCACTCAGTTGCAGAGCCTCTTCCTACTACTACGACCCAAGATACTAGACTCTTTCTCTATGCTCGCTATCTTCTTGACTCCATCCATTTTTCAACTTCCTTCTTTTACAACTTTTAGCCTCACTCTATTTATACAATCCCATGGTCTGTGGACTGTGGGTAAGCTGACACTACATTCCAAAATTAGGGCGGACAACCCTATGACTCTAACATACAATTTGTGCTGCGCACCCGCAATTCTTGGAGTCTTTACAACAATAGTACTCAAAACTTGGGCTTTGAGCCCCAAAAAATGTTGTGGGGGGATTCCATACCCAACAACCCTTTTAACCATCATCAAGAAGAAGTAGAAACTAGCTTCCATCATATTCAAGAGAACTTCCAACAAATAGTACTTTTTCTCTTGCCTGAAAATGAAGTCAATCAATATCCTCATGTAGAAATTTATGATTCATCTTCTGAATTTGAAGAAAATTTTCAGCAGTCTTATCAAATGTTAAGTTACCAAGGGAAAGAAAAAGATAAACAATCAAACTTTTCATCAACCCTTTTATCTCCTCAGTCTTTGTTCCAAGAAGAAACTTATCAAATTATGAGTTCTGAAATTGTATTTTTTGAAATTCAAAATAGTGAGCTCATTTTAAATGATGATGAAGGTGTTATTCATGAAAGCAGTGAGTTAGATAATGGCAGCAATAATCCAAATTTATAAGATGATAATAAAGAGAAGGTTGTTCTAGACCCCGTGGGTGTAGACATTTTTGTTATTCAAGATATGGTTGCCTCAATTGAAGACCTGCATCCAGGTTTAGATAAGGAAGAGTTTTTTGGAGAAGAACAGGTTGTCCCGGATCCTAGGGATGTACACATTATTTATGTGAATAGGGTGGTTGCCTCAATTGAAGAGGGAAATATTAATGAACTAAGTGCTCCCATTTCTCTAGAATAGAGTCCTCTTACCAACCATCATGTGAAGGTAACCAATTATATTTTTGAATATTCTTTTGTTGGCCTCTTGGAACCATTGAAAGAAGATTTTTGTCATCCCATGGCCATTTTGTTGCAAGATTTATGGAATCTTTTATTCTTTACCAATGTTGGTTTTCAGAATCAGTTGAATCTTGAGTTGTCATTTTCTTTCTTCCTTTGTCTGCTCAAGGTAACTATGAGCAGAACTCAGTCAAGTAGTCATTTGCTTGATTGGTTACATTGGAGAGAAGAGATGACCTGGTGTATATACTTTTAGCAAGTGTGGACAACCATCATCAACATTTGAAGCCCAAGGAGAAGGCCCTAAGACTTTGGTGATGTGTTGTCTATTATACAGGAAAATGACCTCCTCATCAGCTCAAAGGAGAAATGCAAGATGATTGAAAGATTGACTAAGTTCATAGGCCTATTTTCCAAGCTAATGCTCCCCGAGAACTAGCAAGGTGCTTTATAAAGATTCCTAACCATGAATCAGGTGTGTTAGCCCCTAGGGTAACTCTCTGTGTTTCCTTGGGGGAAACATTAGTCAACTTTAGTGAGTTTCTGGAGGTAAAAGGAGCGAGTTGACCGAGTAATATCCTAATATTCACTCATATGTTAGCCCATAAAGCAGGGAGATATCTAGATTCGACTTGTTTGAGGAATTACTATTCCTAACAGAATCTAAAAACCAAAGGAAAAATGATAAAGCATCGAAAAACCCAAGCTTTTTCCCAACATAACTCATGAAAGAAATGGCAAGGCTTATCCTCTCATGCTATATATTTGAGGCTCGGGGCATTGTGAAGGAGGTCGAAAGTATTTAAAGGATTTCCTATTGATTGTTGAAGCTTTGCAGTAGAAATTGGCTCATCAAGAGGTTAAGAAGAGAGAGAGAGAGAGGAGCTGGAGGAGTAAGGGAAGATTGATGCAACTAATGGTTGTAATCACTCTTTCCTATCATTAATATAGATCGTAGTTCTGTTGTCTACTCCATGGCGTTGGTATTGTGATTTATTTACATATTTATGCAACACTATTGATTATGAGTAGCTTAGATATGTGTAGTTAGATATCCTTATGTATTCTTGTATTGATTATCAAGGTTATATGTTGTGATATTATGCCTCGTATTTTCCATATGTAGGTATTGATCTAGTAGCTAGCTGAGAGGTCTTCTGCTCTGCTACTTTGAGTTCTCCAACAACACCACACCAAGATCTGAGGTAACAATCTTCCTTATTACTTTGATTATCATTTCATTAATATGGATATGTGCATATATATCTATTCTAGCTACATCTAATCTGATCTATCTTCCAAAGATCCCGGGAAGATCCTTGAGGGTATTTCTACCATAATCACTCGTGCATTAAGCCCTTTAGTGCCCCTTCCATATTATCTTTTAGTGGATTGGTTCTGCAAATCTCTTCTCCCCCAAATCGCTAAGGAAGTAGCCTTATGTGGTGCGTTAGTAAATACCAATCCATTTGTCGTGCCCAGCACTTAGATTTGATTTATTCATAGTCTGGCACATTATACGACGTAATCCCCAATGCCCCCAGAACTTCCAATGCTCCTGCTACTCAACAACCTAGTGCGCATGCTAATGGTATTATCGGTGCTACCTCCAGTTCTTCTTTAAAACAACTTAGCAAACACATTACCCAGTTGTCTGTTGATCCCACTACCCAATTGACTACTCTTCATACCCTTGCAATAAACTTTGTGTCGTCTACACAAAAAACTGGCGGTAAGAATAAGAAAAAGACCATTTCTTCTGAAGAATAGTCGGCAAAGAAGTCCAACCCAAAGCAGAAAGTTGTTGCGCCACCTGAAAATGGAAACGGCAAAGCTGTCAAGTTCCCTTGCAAGATCTATGCGGAAGACCATATGACACATTATTGTTTGTGCCTCCAAGAATGCACAGATCTCCTTGCTCAAAGGGATATTGGTTGGACCCCCACGATCCTCAACAATGCTTTTGCTGCTCAGTAGCGGTAGCATCTTATTGTGAACTAGCCTCAACCTCCACAAGGGGGCAATGGTGGTTCACATCATCCTTCAGCTTGTGAAGGACCATCCACCATTTACACTTTTGAAATGATCGATCTTCAAATGCGAGCCAAAACTTATGGAGCTTCAGTCACTAATGCTCAGGACGTTGCCTCGAGTTCAAACCCACCACCGCCCAATGATCTGCATATCGAAAGGCTGGTTGTTGATCTTGTAATTCGCCCCCCCAAAAGGGGCACTTTGTTGCACAACACATAATACATCTGCACGTGCTGCCCAGAACTACAATATTGTAGAAGATTTGGCGCAAGCACCGTTATCTATGTCTACACTCGAAGTATTGCAAACTTTTCCAGAACAAAGTGTTAGCTTATTGGGCCCTGACCCAGGTTCGGAAGAGTTGTTTAGCCAAAAAAATCTCGCAACTATCGGCCCTTTCGGAAACAGACTGCGGAGTGCGGACTGAGGTCTCACCCGAGGTAGTAGGGGAGGGTGCTGGAACTAGGGTTCCACACCCTTGGGATGTCTTGATGTGGTCTAGAGGGTTCGTGCATCATTCTGTGGCCTCGCGCCACTCTGCTTCTGCATAGATCTGGAACAAGGAAATTCCTTAATACTTATTATTAATGAGCTGTTATAGATCAGATCTACGTTTTACGATCTTTAAGCAAACATTTAATAGAGATAACCAGTTCGCGCACTCAGAAAAGTTATAGATTTGCATAAACTCATAATATAAGCATAAGCGCACAGATCAAATAGATATATCAACCATAAATTAACCAGATCCACAATATTTCAGATTCAACACAATATTTCAGAACCAACTTATCTTTATTCAATTCTTTCGCTAATACAACCAGATCTACCCTACGCACTCAGCTGCAGGGGTCCGCGCACACAGCTGCGGACTCTACTAGGCCTCTGCGCACACAGCTGTAGAGCCTCTACCTACTCCCCAACACCCTTGACTCGAACTTATAGATGCAAAAGATACTGTCTTCACAAACCCATAGCACCAAGATCCATCAAAAATAAGAACTGCCTTTTTCCCTTAGAGCCATGCTCTATTTATACATTCCCATGGTTCGCGGACCAAGGGCAGGCCGACTTACTTCCTATTATTCTATACTATTTCTTGGGCGGACAACCCTTTGACTCGACCTATTACATTTCGCACTCCGCATATTTCGGAGATTTACAATATTATTATCCTAAGTTATAGGCTTTACGCCCCAAAACTGTTATGCGGGACCTCCGCTACCCAATAGGCCCTCAACACAATCATTGTGACTCGTCCCAAGTCACTCGTTGGTGCGGCGATACGCGTTGCCTAGGCTCCACGGTTCACCTTCCTGTGAGTGACGTACTGCTCCCTCTTTGTCTCCTGCAACGCTTCTTCCAGCTCCTGCTCCAGTGTCGCTACCAATTCACACAACCGATATTGTTCATTCTGCTCTACTCGGTTAACACAGAACACCCCCTCATAGGATTTTAGCTCTAGCTAGGGTGTTGCATATAACTCCTCCTACCAACGCAGCCATTTTCCAATTTCATATCTTCTGTACGCACTTTCTGCTGCAGCTTGTGTTGCAATTTTGCAAGACCATTGTTATTGTCCATGAGATCCCAATCTTCAAGGTGCATCAAAGATGACCTATTAACTGCAATTCCACCATTTGTCTCCGTATTTACAGCCTTTCCCTTATCTTTCATGGTTCGTCGTCCAGCCCATGGGTGAGGCAGCGGCATCCGGACCAGTTCTGCTTCGTGTCTATAAGTTTCCAGCACATCCCCTACCGTCGATGTTGAACTCTGCGTGGTGCCCGCAGCTGTCAACACTGTCCTTTTCAAAAATCCTGGCACCTCCAATGGCCAGATCACAACCCTCGGCCTTACTCCTTGAGCATAGATAATGAATAGTTCCATAGCGGCAGGAAGGCACAATAGCTTACGGTTCTCAGAAGTGTAACTCGTTCAGTGGATGCCCCCTTATGATTTATAAGTGTCTTGAGATTCAAATTTGTTGGCTCACGCCTTTTCTATTTCCCCCATGCTAAGCCTACGGCAGATTGTTCCAAATCTAGCTCGTACCCCGTCTCTTAATTGCCCACCACCGCTCCCTTTTTCCATAACTCGGACATCTTGTCATGAATAGTGACAACAACGGTCACCTCTCTGCTTGTCAATGCAGCAGCACAGCCCTTTCCGCGCAATCGCAACCCTTGTGACAGATCAAATCTACGTGCATCCTAGTTGTCGCGCAGCTGCTCCCCAGACTGCTTTAACGTCCCGCACTCTCTTTCAACTGGATGGAGCATTGAGACTATCCTTCAGGCGATTAGTCAAGTGGTTGGCCCACCCATGTAGAGCTTCAAGCGACTGCTATTTACTCTTCGCAGGAAGGGGTCTCCATTGAGCTTAGTAAGCTGGACCGCACCTCCATCTATAACTTCTTTGACTACATAAGGTCCCAACCAGTGCATGCGAAGCTTACCAGGGAATTTTTTGAACTTGTTGTCATATAGTAATACTAGATCATTTTCTTTGAACATGCGCATCTTGATATGGCGATCATGCCAAGCCTTCTCTCGCTACTTTTGTACTTGCTGATGAAATCCTGCCAGAAATCGCTCCTCCTCTAGTTCCTCCAGTTGCGCGATCCTCTCTTCCAAAGTCGCACAGTCTGCCATGCCTATCACTGCTGCTATTCGTAAACTAGGTACAATGTACTCCATGGGCATGATGGCTTCCTTTCCGTAGACTAACCAGAAAGGTGTCTGGCCTGTCAACTTTTTGCATGTTCGATATGCCCATAACACAGCAGGGATGCATAAATCCCAATCGTTGCGCTGCGCATTACATACCTTGGTAATGCTATCTCCAAAATTTTGTTAAACGCTTCAACGGTCCCATTTGCTTGCAGATGGTATGGCGTACTCTATTGATGGTATATCTAAAATTCCTTAGTGAGTGCGCTGATAGTCTCATTCAGGAAATGCATTCCGTGGCCGCTCATTAGAATTTTTGGGCATCCAAATCGCGTTAACACATTCTCGAACAAGAATTTCGCAGTTGTAGCGGTCGTGCAGTCTTTAACTGGCTATACTTCCGCCCATCGTGTCAAGTACTCTGTGGCTGTGATGATATACCGTGCCCCCATCTTTCCTAGAGGTGTGATCGGCCCCATAAAATCAATCGCCCATTTCTCAAACGGTTGCAGCGTCATCTGTGGCTTAAGCAGCATTTCATCCCTCCACGATGGTTTCCCAGTCCGTTGACATATGTCACAAGCCCGACAGTACGCTTTCGAATCTTGATGTAGAGTTGGCCACCATAGTCTGGCGCGAAGAATCTTCTGTGCTGTGGGACGGCTGGCATAATGTCCTCTTGTCAGGCGGAAAGAGTCGATTGTGCGGACACAGCCAACCTCCCTAGGAGCCTAAGACTCTCTAGTGACAAACAAGACAAACAAGAGCAATCCTTCTCTAAACATGCATTTACTATATGGGAAATCAAGTGTTTAGATCCTACCTGTAGTCCAACGCTGTTGTAGCAGTCCAGCTCCGCTGATCCGGATGAGCTCCTCCTTCACTTTGAAACCTGCATACACTAACAATCAAACGATTAAATAGCACTTGATAATCTCATAGAATAAAACATATTTAACACATAGACCAAGGAGTACATGAAACAACTCATAAATAACAAGTTATTGAGAAGAATGGACTCATTTGCATTAATAGGTAACAAAAGGAACAAATACAACCTGAGCCTTGGTGTTGTGCAAGTCCCTCCCTGGGTCCATCAAGAGTTCTCCTTTACTTTGACAAAGCTCACCCACTTCCAAATAGAACAAGCAAAGATGGCAATCTCTCCTCACAAGCTTCTAAATGGGAGTCCTAATTCCTGCAGCATTTACCCTTAGAAATGTATAGCTTCCAACCTCTCTTTTCCTTCTGGCCCAATGCCTGTATTTATAGTGCTCAAGAGGAAGTTAATCAGGTCCACCATCAATGGGATAATCCCCTCTTTGGATGGGATAGCTCCCTTATTGATGGGATAAGTTCCTCTTTGGTAGGAGTGCATGAACCATCTGGAGGCGCTCAATACACGTCGAACAACCTTCTAGAATGCTCTAGAAATGACCACAAGTAACTTTTTAAAGATGAAACTTGCGCATTTTAACCTTTACAGGGGGACGCACCTGCCCCTTTACATACAGAGCGTCCAAAGACGCAGCTTTTGTGAACATTGGATGCGTACCCGCAGGTAAGGTTGAGAGAACCTGCGTCCCCAGAGATAAATACATTTAGAAAGACTTTCTCTCTTTTTGGAGTTTGACATGGAGAGCAGAGGCATAAGACTTGCCTAAGAGGGTAGCATGACTGTTGATAGAGCCATACTAACTGTAAATAGTCATGGTGACATTTTTTAGTGTAACAGATTGCCCCCTAAAGTGCGAAGCCTGTAATAGATTAGGGTTTTGTATTATCTAGGAAGGGTGAAGCGCTTTATCATTTCAAGGATTATCTCGTGGAGAGCCTGGTCAGAACCTGCAATTTTCAACACAAAATACATGTATAAGATTATATCATCACTGAGGTAGGCATTCCCATACTCAGATTAAAACTTTAACTAACAGACTAACTACTCTGATACAGGAATGATCTTGCAGTACATCATAATCATAGACTTTTGTAGACACAGTATGGGCGCAGCCATCTGTTTATGATTAGTCTACTTAGATAATGAATACAAAACTCCTCGCAGCCTGGATGGTGGAAACTAGATCCAGGGTCTTCATTTCTACTTCTTGAATTGGTACGATTCTAGCCATGCGAATAAATGAGTTGATGTCGAACATGGTAGAAACCACTTGATTACCAGTCGATGATGTAAACTGTTAACAAGCGTGAGAGAGACCACCAGTAATGTCAATGGTTCTCAAAGTACCCAGTACAATCCATGAGATGTGAATGAATGAGTTGATGTCGAACATTTCACGGAATCCTTCGATCGAAAGTCAATGATGTAAACTGACGTCAAAGGCGAGAAACCTGCCATTGATGCATGCAGACTTCAAGGTACTGACGATTTCTAAGTCATCTCTCTAGATAATGTGCTGATGTCGATAGAAAGCGACCCGTTGCAGGCAAGCCCGCAACACGAAATCATTGTTCAAGTTGAAGAAATGTTGTTGTAAGGACTGACTCAGGGATGGTCAAATGGATGACAAGTATTTTGCAGATGAAAGTTTTGCTTGCAGACCTCTTGAACACATAACGACACAACAGATGGCTTGGTGATAAACGACTCAAAGTTAATCCCCGGAACCCGGCTGAAGACTTTCAAAGTGGTTTGATCAACTGTGAGGTAAAAGATTTCCCAACCCAGGTGAATGAAAAGTGTCGTGTTCAAGAGTGGTAATAAAGTTTCTTCTGAGACAAAAGGTAACAAATAGGCTCATTCTTCTCTCTTTTCCCCCACCATTTCTGGCAAGTACCTCTTTATTTTTAACAAGCTTGAGGAGGATAACATATGCTTGATTATAAGCTCATCCTTCGGATGAGTCCAACCTAGTTTTGATTCGAACCCTAGGAAGGAGTGGTTCGTTCCTGTTTGTAATTGAACAGGTCCTTTACTGTGAAATGTTTAACGAGCCCAGTATAGGAGAAACTCGGCGTTTTTCAATTTTAGAGAGTCTGAAAAACTTAAGAAGACTCCAAGTTGAACTTTTTCGTAAATTTGTGTCCCTCAAGCCCGAAAAAGTATAAAATAATACCTGGGGGAACCGCTTGATCTTGCGACCAAGGAGTACTTTCATAATTAGTGCCACTGACCTGAAAAGTAAAAAGCGATCAAGGACACGTCGTTTTATTTCCGTATCGAGTTTGAAACGACAAAAACCCGGCAATCTTTTCCTGATTTTACGGTCAGAAAAGAGCTATAAGGGGACCGTCTTTTAATTCCGTTTTAACGAGTGTAAAAGAAACGCTCGGCAATCTTTTCATTTTTTAGGAGTCAGAAAAGGGCTTAAAAGATGACTCTGATATTTTGGTTCGTGAAAAATGACAATTTTCCCTCTAAATCCCTTTGTCCTGCACAAACACGACACATTACTCATACCTGTTTAAGATAGGCAAAAATACATCGAAAAACATCCTTCCATGGTGAAAAATGAACAAATTCATCCAAAAAACCTATAAAAAGACTTTTTACCATGTCATTTTTACCATTTTACTATTGAGGTTGAAAAAAGGGCTTTTGGCAAGAAACTTCCCGTGGTCGCTGCGGAAAATCCGACCGTCAAAATCGAACGCCGTCTCTTCCAGGTATTTTACAACATCCTACTCTTCAATTTCATCCGATTAAAATTGTGTTTTAGGTTTTAGTTTTGATTTTTGGGGGGTTTTGGGTTTCAAAATGCGCTCTGCGGTGGACGCAGGTGCCCTTCGGGTGACCTGCGTCCCCCGACTTTTTCCTACACAGGAAAAAGGTCGGGGGACGCAGCCCACCTTCAGGCCAGCTGCGTCCCGACGCCCTGTGTTCTAAACGCGGGGTGCGTCCCCCGTGAAAGGCGGAATTTGAAACCCCAATCTCCACAAATAACCATTCAAATTTCCCCAAATCAATTCTAATCATTGTTTCTTGGTGTGTAGGGCACTCACCATGTTGGATTGGAGAGAAAGAGAGCACGAAGACGTTGATTTAGCTGCAATTGAACATCAACCTTCCATTGATGCCCTAAAAGCATGCGGGCTATATAAATACTGGGCCATACCTGGCATGAGGGCTCAGGTGAGATTCTTGGAATGGCTGGTTGAGAGATGGAACGTTCAAGAGCAATGCTTTTACATCGGAGGGCATCAGCTCGAGATAGAGCCCTCTGATGTATACTTTCTCACTGGCTTGCCAAATAGAGGCGAGCAACTCAATCTAGCCGGGACTAGGCCGGGTGGCCAATCCCTTGCTAGTCTCCGGGCAGATTGGTGCACACCCAATGCACACCATGCGAAAGGCGTGGAAATCAAACACATCTCTCTGCGTGAACTCAAAGTTATAGCTTTCACGGTTACCAGAATTTGCGGTGCAGCCGCTTTACATATTGCCTCTGGGTCCCAAATGCGAATGGCGATTGACTGTTACCAAGGCACCATTTTCAACTGGTGTGATGCTGTGTCGGCTAACATGAAGAGCCAACTGACTAGGGCAAAGAACGGACGACTGAAGACCTTTGGATATGGGCCTCTAGTCGTGAGCTTTGCCTTAGAGAGAGTTCCGATGCTGATCCCTCAGCAACTCACTGTTGATATCTTGGGTCCTCGGGAGCCAAAGCTGGTACGATGGGTTGCGGTGATGGCCCGGCATCCTGACGAGGGCGTGGTGATTGTTCGATTCTCTGATAGTTATTTTCACTGGTTAGAGGACCAGGTTTTTTCGATCCAGGACTTTCCGTATGCCAGAGTAGATTTTCGAGGTGATCCGGACATGGTTCTTCCACAGGGAGAACAATGGGATGACAGAGGTACTTTATTTTTCACAAGTTTTCAAATTATGTATTTTTTTTTTTTTTATATATCGTCTCAAAACTGACAGTAAAAATTTTCAAAATGCAGATGTTGGTCCACAGCGCCCAGCCAACCTCCGGCCTTTTGAGAGGAGACATCCAGTTGCACCGGTACCGGCCCCACAGGACGCGGCTGCAGAGTCACTAGCTGAGTTGGAGCAGGATCTAGAGCGTCTGACGGCGGATATGCCTGAGACTACCATAGATGATATTCCTATCAGACTTCAGCGCTATGTAGTTGCAGTCCCTGGACCGTTTAGGAGATTTTTGTGTAAGGTAGCCCGTGCAGTGGTGTCGTATAGGGAGCACCACCAGTGATTGGCTAGTCACTTTGTAGACACATGTGACATTTTTGACTTTTTGTACTTTATCATTTTTGCCGATCATAAGGTGTTTTTCAACCTATGATCGAAGACGATGTATATTTTTTGACACACTCCTATCTATATATATATCACTATTACCGGCTTATCTTGTTTAACATATGTGATGAAATGTTTTTAAATTTACTTGCATGATTATCGTAAATGTCTGTCCAACATTCGAGAAGCAATTGCATCTGCTAATGTATTTAAAGACCTTGGAATATGCTGATATTCAATGTAATCAAATTCACGTTCCAAGAGACGCACTCTCAAAAACAACCTTAATAACACAGGATTTCTAATGGCATAAACTCTATTAAGCTGTAATACAACAAGTTCAGAATCTAACCTCACTATCAAACGTCGAATTCCAAATGAAATAGATTTGGATAATAATTCAACCACTGCACTGTATTCTGCAATGTTGTTCGTTGTTTGACCGAGGCTTACCCCATGCATAGAAACTAACTCGTCAGAGGGTGAATAGATAACCCAAGCTGCGGAAGAGATATTCCGTGTACTACGACAAGCACCATCAGCAAATCCAATGTATGTTTGGAGAGGCGTCGACATCTGCAATATCAAGAGTAAAACCAAGATAAGCCAGAATAACGACGAAAAACACACTCTCTAAGCTAAGCACACTAACTAACTAACAAACATACTAGCTAGAAAGAAAACCTAACCTAACTAAAAATTCTCCATACCCACCATTTAAGCATAATACCTCTTTAGGTAAAGTCCATTTCTGGGTTTACCCAAAGAGTCCCCATCAAAATCTACCAGCTCATAAGCCCCTTTTGCTAGCTTTCGCTTTACAATGTAGGGTCCATGCCACATAGGAACGAATTTTCCAGCACCTAGCTTATCGTTAGCTTGATCATATAATAGCACTAGGTCTCCCTCCGAAAAACTTCGAGGGGTCACATTTCTATCATACTGAGCTTTCATTCGCTTCGCGTGAGTCTCGATTGCCAATGCAGCGTCACGTCGAGTCTCATCTAATTTAGCTAAGTACAATAAACGTTTCTCCTCTTCGGAAGTAGCTGGAAGTAATTCGACAGCCATTTGAAGTGATGGGATTTCGCATTCAATGGGTAACACAGCTTCCAAGCCATAAACTAGCTGGAAAGGAGTGAACCCTGTTGAAGTTTTCACTGAGGTTCGGTATGCCCATAGCGCTGAAAATAACATGTTGTGCCAATTCGACCGATGAATACCAATGGTTCGTCGGATCATGATAACTAGAACTTTGTTGATAGACTCAACCAAACCGTTGGCTTGCGGATAATAAGGAGTAGAGCTATCGTGGCGCAAACCAAGCTGGCTTGTAAGCTCAGTCATCATGATGTTTCGAAAATGGCTCCCATGGTCAGTAATGATTGCTTGTGGGACACCAAACCTAGTTATAATATGATTGAATACGAAAACTGCAGCTGTTTTGCCGCTTGCGTCGAATGTAGGCATCGCCTCGGCCCATTTAGTAAAATAATCAACCGCGAGGATGATATACGCATGCCCCCCGGCCGAGTGAGGGTTACAAGTAATAAAGTCGATACCCCATTTGGCGAATGGACCAACGGCAATTATAGGGTGGAGAGGAGCAGGTGGTGCGCGCATCTTGCGATCAAACACTTGACAGTTGTGGCACTTCCGGACTGCAATGATACAATCTTTAAACATAGACGGCCAGAAATAGCCAGCGCGCAACACCTTCTGAGCTGTGGCATACCCAGACATATGACCGCCACATGCTCCAGAGTGACAATCATTCAAAACCCTCTCAGCCTCTTCGTGAGTTAAACAACGTCGAAAAACTAAGTCTGCCCCCCGGCGATAAAGTGTATCTCCAATAATTTTGTATTGCTGGGATTGAAACCGAATTTTTCGACGTTCCGCCTTTGAAGCTTCAGGCCAAAAGGTTTGGGTTTGGAGATAGATGATTATATCCCCGTACCACGGATCTAAAGTACTGATAAGAAACAAAGATTCGTCCGCAATGGACTCCTCTGCCACAGTCTCTGTGTCAGCACGAGGGAAATCACACATCAATTCCGCAAAAACTAAGGATTTCTTAGACTTGGACTTCTCGAACTCCAAGTCGAACTCTTGCAGGATAACGATCCATTTAGAGTACTTGCCCCCTAGCAATTGTTTTGTCAAAATGTAAATCATAGGGTTGCAATCCGAAATAACTGTAGTTTTACGGAGAAGAATGTAGTGACGAAAACGCTGGACAGCTTGAACGGCTGCCAGGGCCAATTTCTCCACATGCGAATATTTTAGCTCAGTGGGATTTAAGGTCCTACTAAGATAATATATCACATGTTCCGCTCCGAATTCATCTTCTTGAACTAACACCATTCCAATGGTGGAATGCGAAGCTGCGAGGTATAAGAAGTAGTCCTGGTTGTAGTTGGGAGGATGCAACAACGGTGCATGGGTCAACGCGTGTTTAAGTGCATCAAAAGATTGTTGGGCAATCTCGTCCCAAAAGAATTGAGCGTTCTGTTTCAACAACCGTGTAAAACCTTTAGTGACCTCGGCGTAGTTTGGGATGAATCGGCGTAAAAAGTTCGCTTTCCCTTGCAAACTTTGGAGTTGGCGCAAACTCGAAGGAGGAGGCAATTTGATGATAGCTTCGACTTCGAGGGATCGACGCGAATGCCGGCTTTTGAAACAACAAATCCCAGCAATCGACCTGTTTCTATACAGAAAACACACTTGTGGGGATTCAACCGAATTCGATAATGCCTACACCTCATAAAGATTGCTCGTAAGTGGACAAGGTGATCAGCTCGATGTAAAGAATGAGCAGGCAAATCATCGAGATACGGTTGCACAATGTGCTTGATGTCATGAAATGCGTAAGACATCGCCCGTTGAAAAGTGGCCCCGGCATTCTTAAGCCCAAAAGGTAATTTGCAATAAGCAAATGTCCCCCATGGACAAATGAATGTCGTTTTTGGTTGGTCGGCAGGTAGAATATTGATTTGATTATAGCCCGAAAAACCATCCATAAAGGAAAACATTTCACTTCCGGCACAATCATCAATAATTTGATCGATATAAGGCGTAGGATAGTTGTCTTTTGGACAAGCTCGATTTATATCCCTATAGTCGATACAGATTCTTATTGTTCCTTGTTTCTTGTTGACCGGAACAATATTCGATACCCAATCCGTTAACGGGATCGGATAAATGAAACCTGCTTTCAACAGCTTTTCGACTTCTGCTTTAATCGCAGCCGCTTTTCGAGGGTGAATCTGACGCAACCGTTGCCGGACGGGTTTAGCATCCGGGTAGGTTTTTATTTCATGAACAACAATGGCAGGATCGATTCCCGGCATTTCCTCGTAAGACCAGGCAAACACATCGCGGAATTCTTGGAATAGGGCCTTGTAAGTTTGGATTTCATCTTCTGTACATGCGGCACCTATATGAATGTTCTCCTCAATTCCGGGCTTCACTGAAATATCAATGGGAATAGTGCGAGAAATATTCCCTAAATTCAACTCTGAATCAGAATGTTTCGTTGGATCCTGAGCGTCTTTGACATATTCAGCGGTAAAAATAGATGAAAAATCATTTTCAAATGCATCATCCTTAGGTAAAAACGAAGATCTGTGATGGAGATCTTCCCATGGTAGATCGTCTACACTTAGGATTTCGCGAAGTTGTTCGTCAGATGACACGACTTCGGGAAACGCTATCCGTTCTAAGGTTGAGGTGAAAAGTGATTCTTCACTGACCACATTCATTTGGTCGATTTGGGTTGAACGCGAGTCGGTAAAAGACATGACAGCTTCATAAGCAATTTCATATGGACTCAAAGGCATAGCATCACCGAATGAGTCTATCTCAGATTCAGATGGGACAATCCAAGGATCATCATAAATAATATTTTCTGATGTAATCATATGAATTGATGCAAATGAAGGGTCTGCGTTGATTGGAGGGAAAGGAAAAGTTCCCAGTAAACCGGAATCTTTAACTAAACCTACGCCAACGTCCCTATAAGGGATTGTCGTCTTACCGACATGCTGGATACTCTCTGAAGAGGCTGGGTCGGATGAAAAGTATGTCAGCTGATCAATAGTCACGATCTTACCGTTATGTGGAAACTTAATTACTCTGAAGACCGATGAAACGACCGCTGTCATAGCATATGACCAACTTCGACCCAAAAGAAGGTTGTAGTCTAGAGGGGCATCAACCACTTCCACATCCAGACTAACGGTTTTACCTTCTACCCCTATAGGCAATTCCTTTAGAATACCAAACAGACGGAACCCACGGCCATCAAAGGCCTTAAGGATGGTGGGGGATTGGTTCAACGAAGGAGAACCAAGAGATCTCCAACATTGAATCGACATAATACACGTAGAGGCTCCCTCATCAATCACAGTCCGATGAATAGGCCTGTTTTTGACTATCACTGGGATTTGGAAAGCCATTTGATGGGGGAGACGTGGTGTACTATTTTCTAGATCGAAGATTATTAGATTCGGATCCTGAACATCAACAGCTCCTATAGCCGACAAAAGTAATTTTCGTTGTGCTGGGCATGATTGCAGCACTTCTAAAGCCGACATTGCTGAGGGTGAAACAGCTAAGTCCTCAACAATGTTGTAATTCTGGGCTGCTCTCGCATGTGGATTGAAAGCAGACCTTCGAAGTACACCCTTGGCGGGCGGTTTAATTACTAAGTCCGGGTTAGGTTTTTCGATCTGTAGTGGATCGGAACCAGGAGCTGAGGTTGATGGGTTAGAGTGAGAAGATTATGCTTCCTTACCATCAACAGGATTCTTACTACCATAATCTTGCGATCGAGTCGCAATCCTCACATGAGACATCATCAAAATGGGTTCTTCACTGGCATTCGAGGAAGAACTTATCATCTTAGTCTCCTGCTCCGGAAATGGATTTTTTAACACAGCAGGAGTGGGAGAACCTTTGACTATTTTCACAACCTCGGCCCGATGAGGGCAATCTCTCGTAAAATGATCCTCTTCACAAATAAGACAAGGATATCGAGGTTTGCGCTTTTCGTCATTGGTTTCCGACTTTTCCGTTTTCTCCTTCGGAGCCTTGTTTGCTTTAGCCTTCTTCTTTCCTTTCTTCTTTCCACCGTTTTTTGATTTGGCCGTAGATGTCTCTACAGCGTGAATATCGGCGGTAAGTTCAGGAGAAGACTCTCCTGTCGGGGAATCAGGCAAAGTGATAATAGGAGTAGTTGAAGCCTTGGAAGACTTCTTCTTGCTCTTTGTATTCACGATACCAATCATACCATCAGCGGCATGAGATCCTGAAGGAGCAGCAGCGATTTGATTCGACTTTGGAAGATCTGGAATCTTCTCGTGTAACGTACCCGACTGAGTGTAAACTAAGTCAAGGTATTGCGCTTGAGCAATGACTTGCTCCTCAGTAACTACTCCGGCCTTAGCTACATCTTCAGTAATCTTCGGTAATAATGATTTAACAAACCATTCAGCTAAGATTTGGTCCGGGATAAAAACTTTCACTAGCCTTCTTCGACGTCTCCACTCATGAATGTGATCAGAAATATACGTGGACGTTGATTGTTTTAGTGAAGTTAATAACTCCGTGCCGTTATCGTATCTGACCGGCAACTGAAAGTGAGTTAAGAACGAGGTAGCTAACTGGCTAAAATTGTAAAAAGAGGCCCGTGGTAACTCAATGTACCACTTGGCCGCGAGACCAATGAGTGTACGCTGAAAAAGACGTAAGCGGATCGAATCATCCGAGATAGAATTTGAAGCACACCAGAGGTGGTAAGTCATCACGTGATTGGACGGATCCTCTCCAGACTTACCTTCGAACTTGGGTATATCACTGGGCAACTTATTTGGCATTGGCGGCCAGAACTGAAGATATTGAATTGGATCGTTCGTTAGGCGCGTCAAGTCTGGTAAATCCAAAGTTGTGATAAACGGTAACTGCCGGTTAGGATCTCTAAAACTCTGGGTCACAAGACCAGCCCCAGGAGGAGGATATCCAGGATAACTAGGAACAGGAGTCGCATTTGGGATATTATATCCTCCTGGAAAACCAGGATTAACCGGACCGTACTGGGGTTGTTGAGGTTGTTGATAAGTGTACCCAGGATACGGTTGATACTGGTAAACCGGTTGTTGGACAGCTTGCCCAGGTTGGTACTGTCCCTGGTACGGTTGGTGAACAAATTGAGGTTGAGTAATGACAACCGTACTTATACCAGGCTGACCTGCAGGCATCTGGACCGTGGTTTGAATCGTAGATCCAGACAACGGTAAAGATGTCCGAGGAGTGGTTACAGAGACAGTAGAAACCGGAGCCGTCGATACCCCAGAAGTAAGTATGGTAGATGTGGCGGTAGTTGCGGCAGCCGTTTGAGATGGAGTACTAGGTGCGATTGGCGGCTGAGTAACTACCGAAGTTACAGAAGTTTGAACATTTGACTGGACAGGTTGCGGTTGCTGGGGTGGACCAGAAACTACGGGTTGTCCAGCTTGAGGAACCAACTGTAGACTTGGCTGCAACACCTGTTGACCCTGTGATGGATCCCATACTAACATTCCGGGGTATTGACCCGTAACAGGTTGAGGATACTGAGATCCATTACCGGATTGAGGATAGGATTGATAATTGTAAGGTGCAGTTCCCATACTTGGAACATATGATTGACCTTGAGGCGGTTGATAACCTTGACTCGAGTATTGACCTTGAGGTTGATAACCTTGAGGTAAATACGGATACTGGGGTTGACCTTGACCTTGAGGTTGGTACCCTTGAGGTTGATACCCTTGGGGTTGCCATCCTTGAGGTTGCCATCCTTGAGGTTGATATTGATACTGAGGTTGACCCTGGGGTACATATTGAGGCTGGGGTTGACCTTGAGGCATGTATTGCGCCATAGGCGCATACTGACCTTGAGGTTGCCCCCCAGACACGAATGGTGTACCTTGAGGTTGCCCCCCAGGCGGTAATTGGCCACCTTGAGGTTGGGAAACGGGAACTGAACCTGACATCATGTAAATGTCTCCTACACCCAATGGTATATTACCACTGTTTCCAGTTAATAACCCATGATCAACGGGTTGAGGAGATGCCCCCGCAAAGGTACCAGAAAGTGCTTGATACCCAGTGGGAACAGAAGGACCGCCGTGTAAGAAAGATTCAGGACTTTGCGTAAACACGGACGACTGACCAGACATATTTACAGGAGTATGAATACCTCCAGGTGGAAAAGGAGTACGAGGTGTAGAAAAACCTAGCTCGAAGTTGTCTAAATAATTGGTTAACGAAAGGAACCAAGTAGTACTTCTAGGAGGACTGTAAAAGATAGATTCACGCTCCCTTAGATCAATAGTAAGTTGATCTTCAAGGTTAGAGACGCCTATTTCTTCCTCTGGAGCAAGTTCTTCGATAGCAATCAAACCAGTAGGAAGATTTTCGGTGATAATTCTTTCTATTCTCGGTGAATCTGGAACACTAGAAGTTGGAGTAACAGGTTCAGATATTTCAGGTTCTTCACCTGTATCACTAGCAGATGAAAAACTACCAACAAGCTCAGAAACTGTAACAGCTTCGGGATTATAACCTGTCTCTAAACTTTGGTAATCTAGATGGACCACCAAGGAAGATTCTCCTTCTTCAGGTGAACCTACTCTACTGCCACTAGGAGGAGTTACAAGGACCTTCAACCCTTCGTACTGACCCGGAATATCTTCAGGAGATCCACCCCGCGATCTACGGAGTTTTCTTAACAAATCTGTTCCGGTAACAATTTCAGGTGACTTGCCCCGAAGTCTACGGGACTGTCTCGGTAATTCCGCCACAGCTAAAAACTTTTAACTACTACACACGAAAACAAAATAAAATTTCAAATCAAACCACCTAAAGTCTCTAAAGAACCAAACAAATTTGAAGCATACACCTAAAGAATCTAGGGCGTCAAACCAAGCACAAACAGTAGCCTTCCAGACCGAAAGCGCTAGTTGGTGATGAAGCCCAACATCGCTGGATTCAGTACAGAAGTGGCGGGTGGAACAGTTACCCCGGCAACCTGCTTAATGAATAGACTGGACCAAGTTCCTCCACTTTAACCGTCTCGAGTGAAGTGAAACCCCCAGAAAATCCAAGTGAGTCTAGCCGACGTCTGCTCCAGGTACAGTGGGATCTTCCCTCCACCGTCACCTCGGTAGAATCCTAAAGATAATGGTCACTAAGGTTACCAACCGCAACAAATGCACCTGGGGGAACAGTCTAAACTCCGACAGCATGCAAGGGCAGAGTAGCAAGCTCAATCCCCTTGCCGGCTCCTTGACAATAATCCAAGGTTTACCGACAAGTGACCCCTGGCTCCTCGACAATGGTTAATCCGAGGTTTACCGTTTGTAATACGTGCGTGTCTGGCGTCGTTCCCAACGAGGGGGGATTGATCCCCTCACTGGTTCGGACACGAGCTCGTGCTTCTCCTTTAAGAGGAGCTTTCCCAGAGTACAAATGAGACAATTGGATTTATTCTATCACAAGATAAGCTACTTGTTTAGTTTTGTTGTCTTGGAGAGTTAATTACTCACCTACTCCAACACACTAGCCTGATCTAAATTGGTGTTTCAGAGCCCTAGTAAATAAAAGTTACTACGTCGATTTTACTTTAAGCGTTAATTTTATGGTTTTTCTTAAAGACAAAAGGTAGCGGAAGTGAAACCAATGGTGTGTAGACTCGACTCAAACCACTACAAAGATGCACCTAAGATGATTTATGCTACTTTCCTTTTTCAATGAAATTCTTAACTAAGAGAGTTGGGAGATGCAAATTTTATAGAAAACAACTTTCTCAGTAAAGACAATCAAAGAAACAATTCTCTTTATCTTTTCAAGCATACAAACATGACCACTCCTTACGTGCACGAAAAACTCTTTTTCTTTCAAAACTTTTCAAAGCTACTTGAAACAAAACTTTTCAAAGGAGATGTTTTTGTATTTTCTCTTTTTAATAAAGCATATAAATCTATCTTAACAAAAATCAATCTCAAGAGCTATAAAATCTATGAAAACTTGACTCACAAGCAAATCAAAAGAAATTTACTCTAAGCAAACCTAACAAGGCAAAAGCTCACAAAGATGATTCTAGGTTGTTTTACTTGACCAAAATCAAATCAAGGACCAGCTAATGCAGAATCAAAAGACTAGTCAAAACAAAACTCAAATCTTTTTGTTCTTTTTATAAAATGGAATTCAAGACTCAATCAACAAGTACTTCGAAATTTGGCCAAAGAGACAACTCAATGGTAAGTTGCTCTCACAGGTAGACTTTATGACAGGTCTGACTTCTAAGAATGCTGACAAAACCAGAGAGATCTAAGGCTTGACAACTTCTACCGTCAAAGTCACTACAAGACCTACTCAAAAATCAAACCCTAGGGCTTAAACTTCCATGAAATCCACTAAAACACTCAATGCTATCGAAACAAGTTCAGGTGAAGATCTTTGACAAGGGACTAATGAATCTGGGCAGTAAAAACTAAGAAAAAGCAAAATCTAAGAGCAAAAATGCAAAAAATGGAATTTTCTCAAATTTTAGCAGGGGACGCAGGCGACCCGTTAGAACAGGTGCGGGCCCGCTCTGTGCACATAGCAACAGTGCGTCCAAGGACGCACTGTGCAATACTCAGAGGGTGCGTCCTACTGGAAAATTCAAGAAAAACCAAAATGAATCTAACCCTAAGCTAACCCACCCAAAGACAAAGTCACAGAGCCAAAAACCAGAAAAATAAACCAATTTTCTCAGAGCAAAGTTCATACAAAGGAAAAGACTTTTCACATCAATGGATTCCCCAGTGGAGTCGCCAATTTGTCAGGCGGAAAGAGTCGATTGTGCGGACACAACCAACCTCCCTAGGAGCCTAAGACTCTCTAGTGACAAACAAGACAAACAAGAGCAATCCTTCTCTAAACATGCATTTACTATATGGGAAATCAAGTGTTTAGATCCTACCTGTAGTCCAACGCTGTTGTAGCAGTCCAGCTCCGCTGATCCGGATGAGCTCCTCCTTCACTTTGAAACCTGCATACACTAACAATCAAACGATTAAATAGCACTTGATAATCTCATAGAATAAAACATATTTAACACATAGACCAAGGAGTACATGAAACAACTCATAAATAACAAGTTATTGAGAAGAATGGACTCATTTGCATTAATAGGTAACAAAAGGAACAAATACAACCTGAGCCTTGGTGTTGTGCAAGTCCCTCCCAGGGTCCATCAAGAGTTCTCCTTTACTTTGACAAAGCTCACCCACTTCCAAATAGAACAAGCAAAGATGGCAATCTCTCCTCACAAGCTTCTAAATGGGAGTCCTAATTCCTGCAGCATTTACCCTTAGAAATGTATAGCTTCCAACCTCTCTTTTCCTTCTGGCCCAATGCCTGTACTTATAGTGCTCAAGAGGAAGTTAATCAGGTCCACCATCAATGGGATAATCCCCTCTTTGGATGGGATAGCTCCCTTATTGATGGGATAAGTTCCTCTTTGGTAGGAGTGCATGAACCATCTGGAGGCGCTCAATACACGTCGAACAACCTTCTAGAATGCTCTAGAAATGACCACAAGTAACTTTTTAAAGATGAAACTTGCGCATTTTAACCTTTACAGGGGGACGCACCTGCCCCTTTACATACAGAGCGTCCAAAGACGCAGCTTTTGTGAACATTGGATGCGTACCCGCAGGTAAGGTTGAGAGAACCTGCGTCCCCAGAGATAAATACATTTAGAAAGACTTTCTCTCTTTTTTGGAGTTTGACATGGAGAGCAGAGGCATAAGACTTGCCTAAGAGGGTAGCATGACTGTTGATAGAGCCATACTAACTGTAAATAGTCATGGTGACATTTTTTAGTGTAAAACCTCTAGCAACCCCCCATGTGCTTCGGCCAGAATATGTCCTCGCTGGAATTTAGGTACATATATACATAATATTTCGTCGTTGCCCATTTTGTAGAGGTGCCCTACAATAACAATAAAATCTATTGCGCGTATCACCAATTCTTTTTTTTGCTGAATAGAATATCCCTATGGCGCGGTTCCTGTGGTTAAGAAGTGGATTATATCCTCAAAATGGCCATCCGCAACGTGCACCACATACAGCTGTGCATCGGTAGTCCTTCCTCTAAGTTTGTGGGCTCTTTGCCGTTCTCAATCCGAGACAGGTGATCTGGGCCTGCGTTTAGACATCTCGGCTTTACGACAACTTCAAAATCATATTCTTCAAATAATAGCAACCACCTACAAATCCGCCCCCCCAACACAGGCTTGTTCACTAGGTATTTTAGTGCAGGCTGATCAGTATACATCTTAAAGTGTCCTCCGAGCAAATAGTGGTGGTATTTCTAGAGCGCGTATACCATCGCCAATCCTTCTCATTCAGTAGTGGAATAGTTCTTCTCAGATTTTGACAATCAGCGACTTGCGAACGCGATCGGGTGATCGATTCCTTCCGCTCCTTCCTGTGTGAGTACCACTCCCAACGCGATACACGACGCGTCAACATGCACGTGAAATTCGATGTCCCATTTTGGAAAGACTAATATAGGGGTTGATGCCATCTTTTCCTTAAGCATTTCCAGACTTTTGTTACATTCTTCATTCCAGCAATACGTAGCATCCTTTTTCAGTAATTGTTCCATTGGTGTCGTGATCTGTGCGTAGCTTTTTATGAACTTCCGATAGTAACCAGTGTGTCCTAGTGTGGCACGTAGTTGTTTGACACTTCACAATGCTTGTAGGTTGAGTATGACAACAATCTTTACTGGATCCACCATCAGACCTTGCTTAAAAACCACATGGCCGAGCAGGTTTCTGAAGGGGACGAGGAAAGTACACTTCTTTAGGTTAAGCGCAATTTGGTGTCGTCGGCAAGTATCTAGCATTAACCGTAAGCTCGTGGTATGTTTCTTAACCAGCCCAAACACGGTCCAATCATCAAGATATACCTCTAAGAACTTGTGTATAAACTCTTTGAATGCCGCTACCACAACGCGTGAGAATATTGTCGACGTGTTCTTTAGTCCAAAGGGCATCACCGTATACTGAAAGCAGCCCCATTCGGTAGCGAATGTTGTTTTACTCCTATCCTCCAGTGCAATCTTGATCTGGTGGTACCCCGAGAAGTCGTCCATAAAGGAGTAGGCTTCCTGTCCTCCCACATTTTCCAGTACTTTGTCTATAAATGGCGTCGAAAATGGATCGTTAAGACATGCATCATTGAGCTTTCGAAGATCCACGTAGATGCAAATTTCACCTTTCTGTTTTTTTCTCCTGCACCACCATAGGACTTACCCAGTCGGACTCCTCCACTGGTTCAATTATCTCGATTGCGAGCATCTTGTCCAATTCTTCGTCGACCTTCGCTTTGTATTTTGGATTCAACAGATAAGGCCATTGCTTAACTGGCTTCGTATCCGGCTTCAAGGTTATCTTCATTACTCCCAGGTCACCGATGATCCCTTTTAAATCCGTGATTTTAGTCGGGAATAATTCTTGATACTCTCGAAGCAATTCGACAACCTTTTCGACTATGGCATCGTCCCAATAGTCCCCAAGCATTGCATACTTCAGCTCTTCCTCCATTCTGATGTTTATTTGTTTCGTTTTCAACAATCAGGTGATGTCTGGATCCTCAATTTCTGGTCCGTGAACCTCGCGACTCCCCTCTATTTCTGGAATATTGATATTCCTAGAGTCATCCTCATCATCTTCTACCTGCACATTGTAACATTCTAGGGCCTGGCTCAACTATCTCGACCAGTCTAGCTGCACGATTTCTTCTGGTTCCAGTGGTATTTTGAAGATAGTAGCCTTCACTAACAGCAACGCGTCATCCATCGTATCCATCCATTGATCTTCAAAGATTAATGTTAACAAAAAAACCCTTGCGCAAGATATCCCATTCGCATGTACCGTGTCAGAGCTCAGTTTTAGTATATCAGTTCCTTGGAATGAGATCTAGGGTATGATAAAATAAGTGTACCCACTCCGGTTGAGGCTCTTCTCGATAGGCTTGGACCCATTTGGTAAGGTGCATGCACGGGTCATCACATCCATCATATTTCTCAGTCATTCGTAGTTCCGGGTTCCCAAATATTATCTGCATCATGCGCCTACAGCTGCGCCAATCGTCGAAAGTTCCTTCATGCATGCCCCACCAATGCGCAGGGATCGTGTGCAATGCCCATCGTAATGCATCAAAACATTGGGGCTCTAGAACCACGCTTTCAAATTTGGTCAGGAATTCCTCTACTACTGTGATCCCATCATACATTGGAAATTTGCGATCCTGAGCTTTGATGCAATACAACGACTTAGTCATCATATTGCAGTTTAACATGGTTACCCCGTTCAACCGATTAAGCCACTGCTCGTCTTCCTCATTTGAATCTTCGATGCAGGATTCTGCATGCCCCCACGATATTCTTCCTTCCACAGTTGGATTGACCCAATCTTGATTTCGTGTGTTAAGTTTGTATATTCAATCTAATTCATCATCACGTCCTTCGTCGTGCACAGGCTCAATGTAACGCAGTTCTTCAACCGGGTCTAGCGGAATGACTACGCGGAGTGACTTCTTCTCAAATATCATTTTCCATTTCTTTGAATTAATAACCCCATTCATATCAGTGGCCTAGTCTATCCCTAACAATGCAGGATAAGGGCTAATTTCATCCATGATTTCTATTACCTCAAAGTCTGTTCCCTGTGCCCGTGCCTTCTATATCTACTGTAATTCCTTGCAGTCTTCCCATGGGCAGAATCTTCTGTTGATTCGCCATTCGTAATTGAATAGGAGACCATTGTAGTGTGGGTTTGCCCATGCGTTCCCAAGTCTGTTTAGGTAGTACATTTGCATCTGAGCCCAAGTCCAGAATGATCTGATCCATCTCAAAGTCACCAATCTACATCGTTAGTCGCATTTCTCGCCCAGTCTGCGATGCTTGTTTCCCCAATTTTCAGACCACGCGAGGTTCCCCTGACCCTGCGCACCTAGTTATCAATTCTTGTAATCCTTTAACCGCCCGATTGTCGTGAAGAAATTTCATACATGTCTTTAAAAAGGTAGTTAGCATTGAGGGATCCCTCTCCGGCTCGGGTTGATCCTTACTACCTGGGGTAGAGACTTCCGTGAAGCTCTTCCTAGCTTCCAGATCTGTTTCCTTGCGAACCCCAACATCGTCCTTGGTCACTTTCCTCTTATCCTCCCCTATAGCTGTGCCACTTCTGAGCACCATGTTTATGTTGGGGTCTTCCTTGCGCGGTTCGGCCCTCATCATTTGGACATTCTGCATCATCGTCAGTTGCGCTACCCTCTTGTCCCGTATCTGTGCTATCAATGTGGGGCAATCTATCATTTCATGATCAAACTGCTTGCAGTACAGGCATGATATTCTGGTCGGGTTGGTACAGTCCCGCGCGTAGTGTCCTAGTCCTCCACAGTTGTAACAAATTAGTTGCCCGCTACTCCTTCCTGGCCCCATTATGCCCCGTCCTCGTCCACGTCCCTGGAATCCACCGCGCGCTATCATTGCGGCTGGATCCTGACCTCACGCTTCAGTCTTCATTCTATAGGTAGGTGACCGGTCCATTAATAATTGATAACTGCGGTAGTCTCACTCCTCGTGGCCCACTAATCTACAAAAGTTGCAAAATAACTACTGGGGAGTTTGGTTAAATTTTGGTAGTAGATGACAGTTGTCCGTGTTGTGCTTTCCTCCCACCTGACAGATTGTGCACCAGAGAAAGGGTGTCGCGCTCGGCCCTGCTTATGCCTCTGGTCACAACGGCGTTGGTCCCCCCGCTGCCACATAGTTCGCAAAAACCAGACAGTGATCCTTATCATGACCCTGGCTTCTACACTTTATACACCACACTTCCTCCCAGACCTCTGGCCGAGGCATCTTTTCTTTTTTTAAACTCTACATTTCTAAACATAGGTTTTGTATTTGCGCGTGGATTTGCTGAACTCCCAAGCCCGGATCCTGTATTGGAGTTTCATGCAACCTCATCGTTGTCTCTAATGCTTCAGCCTGGGTTGAGATATTTTGCTGTGACAGCATTGTCCTTAGATGTGGTGCCAATGATGCCACAAACCACGCGCAGTGATGTGCATTTGACAGCGTCATGTTTGCCTCACAGATTGTACTTTTCAATCTCTTATCTAGATCCCACGAAGTTTCACCATGCATCATCACGATCTCCTTAAACCCTATGATCGACTGCGTTTCTAATTTTGGCCGACTAAATTCTTTCTTCAATTCAGCCCGGATCTCCACTGTCCTCACATTCGGATGATTTCTTGAGTACTTTATATACCACGTCAGTGCGAGGTCCTGCACCGCGCTAACTAGGGTATCCTTTTTGATGTTGTCGTCTGTAACTCCGTGCGCTTCCCATACTGCCATCACCACGAACCAAAGTTGTTCTAGATCTTCGCTTCCTGCTCCTTTGAATACCGGTAACTGAATCGCGCTCATCATGTTTAACTTCTGGTTTGCACGTCTGTGTACTAGGACCTTCTATGAACTTGTATCGCTCCTGATTCAATCAATCCTCTAAATCTTTCTTCGTAGGATTTCAGCATTCTGACATCAAACATCCCTTAGGTAGATCCCGATCCTGGCAACGAAACCATTTGTTGGCTTATTGGGCCCTAACCCAGGTTCGGAAGAGTTATTTAGCCAAACAAATCCCGCAGCTACCGGCCCTTTCGGCAACAGCCCGCGGAGCACGGACTAAGGTCTCACCCGAGGTAGCAGGGGAGGGTGCTGGAACCAGGTTTCTGCACCCTTGGGATGTCTTGATGTGGTCTGGAGGGTTCGCGCGTCATTTTGTGGCCTCGCGCCACTCTGCTTCCGTGTAGATCCAGAACAAGGAAATTCCTTAATACTTATTATTAATGAGCTGTTATAGATCAGATCTACGTTTTACGGTCTTTAAGCAAACATTTAATAGAGATAACCAGTTCGCACACTCAGAAAAGTTATAGATTTGTATAAACTCATAATATAAGCATAAGCGCACAGATCAAATAGATATATCAACCATAAATTAACTAGATCCACAATATTTTAGATTCAACACAGTATTTCAGAACCAACTTATCTTTATTCAATTATTTCGCTAATACAACCAGATCTACCCTGTGCACTCAGCTGTAGGGGTCCGCGCACACAGCTACGGATTCTACTAGACCTCTAAGCACACCGCTGCAAAGCCTCTACCTACTCCCCAATGCCCTTGACTCGAACTTACAGACACAGAAGATATTGTCTTCGCAAACCCATAGCACCAAGATCCATCAAAAATAAGAACTATCTTTTTCCCTTAGAGCCACACTCTATTTATACATTCCTATGGTCCGCAGACCAAGGGCAAGCCAACTTACTTCCTATTATTCTATACTATTTCTTTGGCGAACAACCCATTGACTCGACCTATTACATTTCACGCTCCGCATATTTCGGAGATTTACAATAATATTATCCTAACTTATAGGATTTACACCCCTAAATTGTTGCACGGGACCTCCACTACCCAACACAAAAGAAATCTTTGCTTTCGGCTATTGGTGCGGTTGACCCTCAGGATTCCATGCTAACAATATTCGACATGGAGAAATGTAAACCTCCCCTTTCACACTAGCTTGCATTTCAGGTGCAATTTTTTTCGAAAGGGCGAGGGATACATAAAACTGTCATTGACGAAGGCGCTTTGACCTGCATCATGTCTACTTCATGTTGGCTCGCCTTGGGTTCTCCAATACTCTCTCCGCCATCGAATTCCCTTGAAGCATTCGATGGCCATACATTCATCCCAAAAGGTTACCTTTCCAACTGTTATCACTTAGAACTAAAATTGATACATGTAACTTTTTATCCTAACCCGATGGCAAAGGTCAGTGCTAGTTTAATTTTGTTTTAATTTTTTCCCTTAGAATCTGGAGTTTTGAAGAGTTTTTGAGTCAAGTTATTCTCAGCTTCCATTGGTTCCCCTCCATCTACCATTGTTTTATAGCCACCTGTTATCTTATATCAGCCACCGTGTCTTTTTGTAATTTCGCAGCGCAATCATGATTAGGCAGTTTCGCAGCGCAATCATGATTAGGCAGTTTCGCAGCGCATCATTCAAATTTAAAACTGACCGCGCTGCGAAATCATGGATTCGTACCTTTCGCAGCGAATCTTTCCCGAAATGTCAAGTCCGTTAGGTGAGTCATAGGCCGTGTCTTCTCATGTCAGCTCATGTACCTCTCTTATCACATTTTACCACTCATTGCCACTATCACCACCACTAGATCTGTTGATACGCACGAATTATCATTCCCAAGAAAGACAACCGTGCATAAATCTTAATGATGGCCGTAAGTCTTGCATGAATGACAAATCTGCAAGATTACATCTTGAAAGATTTTAAACGGAAAAATTTAAAATTCAAGCGAGGCTGAATTCAAATAGAAGCTGAAACACAATTCCAACCGGAGCTGGTAGTTATTGTTTGCGAAGATTTGGAAGAATCAATGGAGAAAAAGGAGCACAGATCCGGCAAATGTCTAAGGACTGAGCCTGAAGGCCTGGATATAACGCTGAGAAATGAAGAGGTGAAGAAAGCATTTAAAAAGGCCGGGTGCTAGAAGTTTTGCAAAAAGTTACAAGGAGGACACGCACAGGTAACTAAAGAATTTGCACTTAACTTCACAGGCTTGAATTCAAAAGTAGCCATGTTAGAATTGCAGGTTTCGCCAGAAGTGATATCTACTGTGACAAAGATCCCACGAGGACAAGAGGAATGGTTTAAAAACTTCAAATTTGACATGAATCCTTGTAAGGATTTTTTGAAGGATGAATTTGTAAATGAAGATTTAAGTAAGGCAGTGCCCAGGAATTATGTCAAAGAATATTATGCTCACTTACTCACCTGCATACAGAAATATCTGACTTGTGAAGGAAGGTATAACAAGGTTTACTCTTACCATTTTAAACTCCTTTTGCATTTCACCGGGAAGGTCTCCATAGACTTACCTTTTTATCTGTTCCGTAGTTTGAGTAAAATGTGTGATAAGGTACAGCTGAGGAAAGAGGATTGTGAAACCTCTTTGTTTCATCATGGTTTGATCAAAATACTGGTTTTAGATGGACTCCAAAAGATAGACAGAGATTGGAATTCATTCATTTTTATGGCTGGCTTCAAAAGCCAGACTGGCCTCACTCCTCCACCTGCTAGATATTTTACAATAGCTGAGCTCCAAACAGAAGCAAGAGCTAAAAGAGTTCCAAAGTCACAAGTAAGAAAACAAGTGAAGCCACTCGTCATCCAAGATCAACCTCAGCAATCAACTAAGGAAAAAGCTCATGGTAAAAAGACTGTACCTGAAACAAGCACATCTGAAGTAGTCTCAAGGATAAGAACAAGAAGCCAGATGAATAAGGAAAAAGGTAAAGCTATAGCAGTCGAAGAAAGTCCAATGTCCAAGGCAAGTTTAAATGACTTATTACAGGCTATTGAATTTGAGCAGTCTCTACCAGTTCAAATCGAGTTAATACGGTCAGAACAAGAAAGCACCAAGAAATCCAAGGCCTCAAAAAGGCTTAAATTTGATGAGCCAGCTGAAGAGTTCGTTTTTAAACCTAGAAGACCTATGACAAGGAGATTCCAGCAAGTACAGGAAGTACTGCCAAGAACAGAGGAAACAGGGGAAGAGACACAGAAAAACGCAGGCAAAATGGTCATTACACCTAAAGAAAATAATATAGCAGCCCTGAAGAGCCAATTAGAATCAGCTAAGTATGAGATTGCCAAATTGAAGAAAGCCGTTAGAAGACATGCAGTCATACACGCAAAGTATTATAAAACTCTATAGGAAGGGAATGCAACTGTAGAAGCCCAGCTGAATTCAGTGGTTGATGGCCATTCACAATTTCACACCTGGACAGTACCAGCAATCAAAGAAGCCAAGTACATCAAAAGGATCAATATGCAACTGAGAGCTGGGAATAAGGCTATGAGGAAACAAATTGAAAATCTGAAGGCACAGCTAAGCCAGCTTAAAAGACCTGCTAAATGAGTTTTCATTTCAAGTAAGATTTTGTTTCAAAATTTTGACAAGTTTACTTGATCTTATCTTTCTGAAGAAATATAAATTCCTATTCGACCTGTGGAAAGTCTAAAGAAGTTTTTGGAAATCAAGCACTCGGCTAATAAAGGTCTCAGGTTAAAAACAAGTTGTTTTAAATAACTCAGCAGTTTCGTAGCGCGCTACGAAACTGTTGAAAGTGATGATTTCAACATAAATCAAGCAGTTTTGAATTATAAGCGGGAATTTTGAAAGGGAAACATATAAAAGGCATACAAGGCATCATCTGAAGCTATCAACAGTTAACCAGGTCAAGACAGGTGGAGAAAATATATGTTCAAATCCAACTTTAAATTTTTGCCGTAAAGTGAGCACATTTACCACAGTTCAGGATATATCAAACAGTTTACAAGAAACTTTTGCCTGCACACATGTACATGGGAAAAAGCTTACAACGCATCAAGGACGTGGCAGTCTGCTCCATTTTGGGTAATTAAAAGGATAAAGGACATGCTTATTTGCATTCAAATATTTTGGGGAAAACTAAAGACCAGTAAACAGGGGTAGTTTCCTATCTTTCAGGCATTGGAAAACATGTGTCATTGAAGACAACCATGGAGCCGTGAAGACCATCACAACTAAACTAGAAGGGACCAGATGTCAAAGAACGAGGAATCATCTTAATTAAAGCCATCATGCATGTAATATGGAGTTAGAGTCATAGTTGATTTAGATCTCTAAAAAAACTCCAGTCAACACTTTGTTGTATTTATTAGTTAGTTAAAGGGTTAATAGATGTCATTAGAAGTAGTTTTCGAATTCCCCTCATGCTGGAGGAGGAATCTCGATCAGTTAGAATAAGAGTTCTATATATAGCTGAAACAGAAATGTAATCAGGGTTGGAAAACTTTATAACAAAGCTTGTATTTGGCTTATGTAAGACTCATTTTCAGTAATATAATTTTGACTTTACTTCTCAGGATTCATGAAGGATTTCTTATGTTCAGAATATGTGATGTTGTCCTTTTCTTAATTCTTACAGTGGTATAGATGTATAATCACTCAGAATTCACTGAATGTGCTCTGATTTCCTGTATACATTTATAAACTGTGTGGTCCCATATGAGTTGATGTTCTGAATGTCTAAATGTTGAATGCCCTGACTTCCATGTAAGGTTAAGTTCACTGTTATATTGAGGTGTTGTTGACTCCATAATCCCAATGGATAGTTGTTTAATGTGTTTCCAGCATTCATATTTTTCACAGTTGTTCTATAAGAGTTAGCCATCTTATCTTTAATCAAAATCATTAATCCATCAAGAGAGAGCCCTCTCAGGTTGAGGAGGCTAGGCCTCAGCCTAAAGTAGGTTTGAAATAGTTACTTAGAATCAACCTGACCAGCAGCCTATCAGGGTCTGATTTTGAGATAACACCAACTACCCCATCACTCTGAGTGGGAAAACGGTAACAGTGGACATTGAAGTCATAGATTGTAAACTCGAATATAATCTACTTTTGGGCCGCAGTTGGACTTATGCCATGACAGCCATCGTGTCTTAAGTCTTATGACTCATCCTCTTTCCATTGGATGGGAGAATAGTCACTGTGGACCAGCTATCCTTATTCACCCCAGATTACTCCTTATTGCCTAGTGGCACTGTACCTTTAGTGGGTGGCATACCTGACTCTTATCTCAATATTGGTACCGGTATTTTGAAGGGTTCTTCCCTGATGGGTTTCTTTCCTCTCCCACTACCCGAGGTTCCACAGATGGTTTCTATTGTCTTCAATATTCCTCATGACCCAACTGATCCCTGGATCCTCTCGTCCCCTTTAGACATTAACTCTTATGGAGAAAAAATGTCGTTGTCACCAGTCGAATTGGCCTATCAAGCCATTCAATCTACATCATATTCTCCTGCCACTTTTGTCACGACCAATGGTACCATCTCCTCTCCCACAAATTCTCCCTCTAACAATCTCCTCAATCAAGTCCTACCTTCGGACAAAGATATTCTAGATATCATGTGTTTAAAAGAGCAACCTTGGGAAACCTCTCCCATCATGACTCCTTATAATGATCCCCTCGATGAAATCCCACCTACAAATAAAGTTATTTGAGAGATCGTTTCTTTAGAGGAGCGACCTTCGAAAAACTCTCACCATCGTGTTTCGATATCTGATTCAAACGTGACGCCTATACAAATCCTATCCTTTGAACCACCTAAGATCGTTCCCTTGAGTTATACAATCGTCTAAACTTTGGATTCGGAAGGGAACATGGGCAATCTTTCAAAGATAATGTTCATTGATATCTCAGTCAAGGAAGATGTTGTGGAAAATATTCACATTGAAGCTGACTGCAATCCTGAGGAAATTGCAAGCTTCTCCTACCCTTTTAAGGACTTCCGCGATGTTTTCCCTTGGCCTTATGAGGAAATGCACGACATAAACCCTTCTATTGTCAAGCATGAGATCAAGAAGTTTTGAGCATTCTTTTTATGGTATTTTTCTTGCTCGTTAATCCAAAAAAACCTCGAGTCTCCTTCTTCGTGCTCGTTAAACTACCACAAAGAAGTCTGAGCGTTCTTTTTATGGTATTTTTCTTGCTCATTAATCTGAAAAACCTCGAGTCTACTTCTTTGGGCTCTTTAAACTACTACAAAGAAGATATGAGCGTGTTCTTTTTTGGGACTTTTTCTTGCTCTTGAACTAAAAAATCCCCAAGCTACTTCTTTAGGCTTTTTAAAAAAATATGAAGAATATCTTAGCAACTCTTTTTCTCGCTCAATAAACTGAAAAGATAGTATGAGAATTCTTTTTAGGGACTTTTTCTCGCTCGTAAAATCGAAAAAACCCCGAGTCACTTCTTCAGGCTCGTTAAAATCTTATGAGGAAGCTCCGAGCATTCTTTTTATGAAATTTTTATCGCTCGTAAAATTGGAAAACCCCGAGTTTTCGTCATCAGGCTTGTAAAACTCCTACGACAACGATATGACTGCTTTCTTTTTTGGGACTATTTCTTGCTCTTAAATTGAAAAATCCCTGAGTTTTTCCCTTCTTTGGGCTCATTAAATCTACGAAGAAGGCATGAGAAGTTCTTTTCTCTATTTTTCCTTGCTGATTAAACTAAAAAATATACCTCAAGTTTTCTTCATTTGACTCGTTAAAATTTGATGAAGATCTATTGAGTTTTTTGTCATGCGACTCATTAAAATTTCACGACGAATATCGAGTTTACTCTGTCCCCTCGTACTCGTAACAACATGAGGTAAATGTCTATTGAGCATAGGTTTATCACTATATCTGGACTCAGTAGACTAACTTACGGAAAAGGAACCATGTCAGGTATACTATTAAACCTTTGTCGCACCCAGTTAACAACTCTGACAAAGGGACCCCACTGGATTTTCTCTTTACGATCTTTTCAGACTCTCTAAATATGAAAAGACCACCGAGTTTACCCATTTGGACTCGTTAAATTTAACCAAATGGGGGAAATTGGATAACACAATTGCTTTATGTCAGTATTTTGGAAAGAATGTTTTGGCAGCAGTCACTCCCTTGAACATGGCCCTCCCTCAGCGAAACCTCCTTTTTATTGGCCTCTCAAAATGAACCTTACCATCCTATGAGTTTAGCCTATATACCTCGATGTTCTCGCATCTTTGTATCCTAACACTCTTTGGTTTTCATAAGTCTAGGGTTTCCTGGTTAAAACCTTTGTGTCATGCCTTATATTGTTCAAGGAATCCCTTTATCTTTTGTTTCCTCTATCAAACCATCAAACATATACTTTTATCATGCCCTTTGTCAATTCAACCTAATGCTCAAACTATTCTTCAAAAAACAATCATTCTTGTCCTGTTTTGTGTCGACTGATGTAGGACACATTATTGCCTACCTTTTGACAGGTATATTCCTATCAACTTCCTCACTCTATCTAGGAAGAAGATCTAGAAACACATCAGTGCCTTGGAACTTGCAGACATCAGTGGCAGGTTACCTTGTGTTTGATCAGGGATTTTCATTATTGGCTCCTGGTTGAATGATTCTACGAGTGTTGTTGAAAAGTGTGCAACAAGAAATGCTTGTTGAGAATGCAACAAGATGATGGAGCTTAGTGAAAAGAGTCGCCTTCACTAAGTGGGCCCGCAGGCAAATTATGGCGCAAGTTCTATCAGTGATCACAGTGTGGATGATCACAGTGTGGGTGAACACAGTGTGGGTGACCATAGTGTGAGTGATCACAGTGTGAGTGATCAAAGTCTATTTTTAGACTGGCTGTCAAAAATAGAAAAGTCAAATATTATTGTCTCATAATAATATTTGGACTATAAACTTGATCTTATTCTCTTGGAGCACTTCAGGATGAGCTACGGATGTGGTACATGCAGATCCCATAGGGAAATACGTGGTTACCTATGGGATGACTAATATTTTCATGCAGGACTTCAGTTAGAACTCAAGTGAGTTGAGTTTAGTGGACTGGAGGTGCAGTTGATGGAGTTGTGTTCAGTTTAGCTTTGTTAAACTGGTTGTATTTAGTCTAACTGATCAATAGACTAGAGATGAGTTGGGTGAATTAGTTATTAATTAATTCACAAGTTATTAACTCATAATGCAACTATAGAATACATTAGTTAACTTAGTTGCATGTCAGTGCATGTTCAGTTCAGCAGGGACAGGTGTTAGAGGATCAGATTGCTATCAGTTGTGACTATAGTTGTGCATGATGATTTGCACAATCAGAGGGATTGAGTATGCCAATGAATTGGCCAATATCAAGAATTGTAGCCTGTGCTCACGTCCAACACAGTGTGAGTGATTATTTGCAGGTCAAATACGAGTTTGGTAAACCATTCTCATCAGTTCTTGAGCAGGTATTGAGCTGTGGAGGCAGGCAAGCAGCGGGGGAGATTTGGAGATCAAATCTGAGCTGTATTGTGTGTAGCATGTGGAGATAGTACTGAGTACTTGTGAGGAGTATTGTACTATGTATTGTTACATGATTCAATCACTATAATATACATATAGTGTGGGGTTTTTAGTGAGATGCTTTCCCCAGGAAAATACTGTGTTGATATGTGTGATTGATGCTTCTATGTGCGCCTGTGAATGTTTCTGCTTCTGTAAATTGATGATCAACGTAGAGGAGGTTATGTATTATGCATGTTCCACTTATAAGTGTATAATCAGGATAATCTCTGTGAATATGTGTCATATTATTCAAAATTTCTACATGGTATCAGAGCTGCTTGATTTGTAGAAGAGATTTTTACAGGATATCAAGCGAGGATTGATCATCAGATCTACTATTCAGGAAGTGTTTACATTCTATTTCTTCAGGCAGAGTCTGTAATCGGGCCAGGTAGCCTCTGGATTCATCCTTCCTTTGGAAGGTGAGATATCTGGTGAATGCCCATACAGTCAATCTCTGTACAAGAAATATTGTGTTCTCACGAATTCTAGATCAGAAGCGGTTGAGTTTTGAACTGGTGGAATTCGAATTTAATTCCAAAGCAAGAGCAAAACTCAGAAACATTCAGTGTGAGAATGGAGACAGTATGCCCCAGAATCTCACGAAGTTCACCCAATTCCGGGATGAGCTGGGAAGTGTGGGGGTGACTGTCGGATGAGGATGGTGAGTCTAGCACTCCTTGACCTTCCTAAGAGTTGGAATAGCTACCAGGACTCGGTGAATGGAAGGGAGAAACTGCCAAATTGGGAATGACCATGGTCGGATTTGATGCAGGAGGAGATCAGATGGTGCACCAGAGATGGTTCTTCATCCATGCAGGATGAGGAGAACTGTGCCTTAGCGAGTAAGGCGAAGAAGGGGAAGGGGAAGGTTTCTCTTTCCAAATCTTGTTCTTCCAATGATGGGAAGAAGGTTGACAAGTTGAAGGTGAGATGCTTTCATTGTCATGATGGAGACTTGGTGGTTGAGAGGGAGCATACATTACCTTTCAACATGCAGAGCCAAAAGAAGTCTCAGACGATTGTGGAGGAGCCACGATTGGTGCAGCAGCTTCAGGAGGTTGTGGAGGAGCCACAACAGGGGAAGCTAAGAGGAGATTGAGTAGAGACATCTACTCATGCAGAGACCTCCAGTAGGGGGAAACTTCGAGCCAGGTGGGCTGAGGGATCGCATGCAGCCATACCTCCAGGTAGGAGGTGGGGTGATGTGGATTGATTGTCCCAAGGAGGAGGGGTAGGATCCTTGAGGTACCCAACCTCTTGGATGAGACCTTGCTACAGGAGCCCCAGATGTGTAGTTGCAGGAACTGATTGATTGGGTAGAGACAGATGCGGGTGGAGCGGCAGAGAGAGCGACAGTGCAGGGAGTCCCAGGACAGCACATAGCTAGTAGGCTGCAGCAATGCGAGAGGCACAAGTGTTGCACAGTGCTAGGTGGCACAGAGAGTTGTGCAATGGTGCGAGATGCATGGAGATGTTGCAGTAGCGCAGATGTCAGAGAGGGAGCACTTGTCAGCAGCAGGTAGAGCTTCAGCATCAGAGGGTGTTTCTAGCCCAACAGGGAGGTTAGTTGGGAGGTGCAGTGCGGATGCAATGCTGGAAGATAGAACCAGCAGCAGCACGGATGCAGTCAGAGATCAAAGTGACAGAGGCTAGAGCAGTCAGATACTGAAGAGCACAGAGATGCAGAGTTTTCAGTCGACAAAGGCAATAGCAGTCAGAGACTTTGATGACAGAGCAAGTGGACCAGCCAGATGTGTTGCATGGAGAACATTCCAGAGTTTCAGGATCGGGTTTGAGAGGAAGCCTTTCTTGTTGAGAGGGAGTGTTGAAAAGTGTGCAACAAGATGATGGAGCTTAGTGAAAAGAGTCGCCTTCACTAAGTGGGCCCGCAGGCAAATTATGGCGCAAGTTCTATCAGTGATCACAGTGTGGATGATCATAGTGTGGGTGACCACAGTGTGGGTGACCACAGTGTGAGTGATCACAGTGTGAGTGATCAAAGTCTATTTTTAGACTGGCTGTCAAAAATAGAAAAGTCAAATATTATTGTCTCATAATAATATTTGGACTATAAACTTGATCTTATTCTCTTAGAGCACTTCAGGATGAGCTACGGATGTGGTACATGCAGATCCCAGAGGGAAATACATGGTTACCTATGGGATGACTAATATTTGCATGCAGGACTTCAGTTAGAACTCAAGTGAGTTGAGTTTAGTGGACTGGAGGTGCAGTTGATGGAGTTGTGTTCAGTTTAGCTTTGTTAAACTGGTTGTATTTAGTCTAACTGATCAATAGACTAGAGATGAGTTGGGTGAATTAGTTATTAATTAATTCACAAGTTATTAACTCATAATGCAACTATAGAATACATCAGTTAACTCAGTTGCATGTCAGTGCATGTTCAGTTCAGCAGGGACAGGTGTTAGAGGATCAGATTGCTATCAGTTGTGACTATAGTTGTGCATGATGATTTGCACAATCAGAGGGATTGAGTATGCCAATGAATTGGCCAATATCAAGAATTGTAGCCTGTGCTCACGTCCAACACAGTGTGAGTGATTATTTGCAGGTCAAATACGAGTTTGGTAAACCATTCTCATCAGTTCTTGAGCAGGTATTGAGCTGTGGAGGCAGGCAAGCAGCGAGGGAGATTTGGAGATCAAATCTGAGCTGTATTGTGTGTAGCATGTGGAGATAGTACTGAGTACTTGTGAGGGGTATTGTGTTGGAAATAATACTGAGAGGGGGGGTGAATCAGTATTATCAGATCAATCAAACTTTTCAATGCTCAGAAACATATACGCTACTTCAGTTAGGTGAACCAGCGTGTACACGCTACTGTGGTTAAGTAAAACAGCGTATAAGAAGAAAACTCATAATTTAGTTAGCTTATTCTTCAGTTAAGTTCATCAGGACATTATTCACCTCATTAACAGTAAGCAGGTGCAGTATAACAGAACAGATCAAAAACCACACACATGAACACCAAGATATAAGGTGGAAACCCAATGTGGGTGAAAACCACCTGCTGCAAGTTGTCTCTATCTTTCTTTAATAAGAAACTTCAGTTTACAATATTTTGTACTGGTGCAGCCTTGTACCAGTACGCAGGCTACAACCTGCAGAAGGCTACAACCTTCTCTCGTTCTCCAAACTTCCTTGGAAGGGAGCTCCAACCCCCTTTGCTCTTGTACTAGCCAAGATACTAGTACGTAGGTGCTGGCCTACAATCTTCTTTCTTTCAGGTATCACTTTTCATACATTTTCAGACTGGATATTCCTGAAGCACATCATTCAATCTGTAGAACCCAATTCATTCAACTTTCATAACAGATCCATGAAGCATAAAACAACCAATACTAGAATTATCAAACTTTGAATCACTGAACCACTGAACCCTGTCAATCACCAGATACCAGAACCCAGAGCAGTCTACAGAACTCTGCAATAACAGTCAGATCCAACTGCAAAACCCAAAAATAAGCTTTAAGAGATATACGCTACTTCAATGAGCGAAACCCGCGTGTACACGCGTTTTTACTTAAGCCAACCTGCGTACAGATCTAAAAATAGATTCTCTCAACTTGCAGCTGTACCAGACATCAGTTAGATCCAGAACATAATATTGCGACAGTATGCAGATCTAGAAATACGCATAATCAACCATATCATAATAGAGCATTTCAAACCATTAGATCCCGATTTGTCCTTAGATCTAGTCTTCCATCCGCCGATGTGATTTCTCCTTAGCTCATATCAAGCAACCCGAACCCTGCATATCAGATCTCTTTCTCTCTTAGATATTCAAGCCTTATCGAAAGATGATTTTGCCTAATGATCTTCTTCTCCTTATATAGCCTTAGGCCTTTCTCAATACCAAGAGCCAAAACCATAGTAACACAATACCATCAACTTTAAAACTAGGGATCGACACGCCCGTCGAGACATAATGATCCGAAATCATAGGCACAACTTCCAAGGACTAACCACCATGGACCAAAGGAATCTTTCCACATACACGCGCTTTTTCTGAATCGAACTAGCGTGTACACGCGACTTGGGCTTAACGAAACGGCGTGTATGAGCTTCCTTGGCATGCTGTACTGAGATCTGTCTTCTGATTAAGTTGCCATCACCTGTACCAACCTCTGAGTGAGTTGCCATCAAGGACAACACTTAAATCATAATGCCAACAATCTCCCCCTTTGGACTTGATGGCAACCACCACACCAAGTCACTCTCCCCCTTTGACATCAAGGGCAAAGGGCTGTGCTCCCCCTGAGGACATGCTGATACCTCTGCTTGGCTGTGCTGACTCGTGCTCCCCCTGACAGTAGACCAGATCTGCAAAAGATGTTCTTCAACAAGAACCAAGACTTATACACCATAAGGGACCGTCCTATCACCAAAAGACTCAATACATACATCCATACTCCCTACCAAGAGGGGACAAATCAGAAACAACCAATTATATTACAGCATTCATCCCAGGCATAGTGGGGAAACCAACATAGGCCGTTACATGACCTTGACACCATAAAAGAAATATGACAAGAGAGATACATGACATAGAGACAACAGATCTAGACCAAGACTTAGGAAAGGCACCAGCAGCATCTGATAAACATCTTGTTAGATCAGCAACCAGGATTTCTTTCTGAGCTCCTTCTCCTGAAACCAACAACCAAAACATCTGAATGCCAACAATGCTTTATGAGACTTTTAAGCTGCTCCCCCTGAACCTGTGCCTGTTGCACTCCCTGAAACTGTGCCTGAAGAATTCTGACATTCCCATTGCTGTTCAGAACTCCAGAGTTTGCCCTTGCTGTTCAGAACTTCATATACGCGATTTTTCCTGTATAAACCAGCGTATGTACGCGGATATACTTTCTGCAACAAGCGTCCAACATATACGCGACTTACCCATCATGAAACCGCGTGTATACGCGCATATCCCTTCCGTAACCTGCGTATACCAACTTTTCTGTAGAACAAACAAACTTCAACAACAGGATGAAGCATCAACTACTCCCAGCTTTTGTCTGAGATATTCAAAAGTTTCCCTGGGCAGTGGTTTTGTGAGAATATCAGCAACTTGCTCCTTAGAAGGAACATACTCCAACTTGACCTTCTGCTCAAGCACTTGTTCCCGAAGAAAATGGTACTTGATTGGTATGTGCTTGGTCTTTGAGTGCATGACTGGATTCTTTGAAATGCTGATTGCACTTGTATTATCACATAAGATAGAGACAGGTGGAGTGCAAGTGATTTGAAAGTCCTGCAAGGTCTGCATCATCCAAAGAAGTTGTGTGCAACAAGATGCTGCAGCCACATATTCTGCTTCAGCTGTAGATAAGGCAATCGAACTTTGTTTCTTGCTGAACCAAGATACTAATCTGGAACCCATGAAGAAAGCACCTCCACTTGTGCTTTTCCTATCATCCACACTTCCAGCCCAATCTGCATCTGTGTAAGCATGAAGAGTGAGATCTGTATTTCTAGGATACCATAAGCCATAGTTTTGGGTCCCTTGAAGATATTTGAAGATTCTTTTGACTGCCTGAAGATGAGTTTCCTTTGGGTTGGCTTGAAATCTTCCAACCATTCCTACTGCATGTGTAATATCTGGTCGAGTACCTGTCAAATAAAGCAAACTCCCAATCATGGATCTATAAGTGGGTTGGTGAACTGCTGCTGATTCATCATTTGCACTGAGGCTGCATCCTGTAACCATGGGTGTACATACTGGCTTTGACTCTTCCATGCCATACTTCTTCAAGATCTGCTTGAGGTATTTGGTTTGAGACAAGAAGATACCTCCTTCATTTTGTTGGATTTGCAATCCAAGAAAATATGTCAATTCTCCAAGAAGTGACATTTCGAATTCTTTCTGCATAACCAAGGCAAAGTTTTGACTCATGGTCTCTTCATTGCTACCAAAAATAATATCATCTACATAAACAACAAGAATTAGCAATTTGTTATTTTCAACTTTTATATAGAGATTGCTATCTGCTGATCCTTTTGAAAAGCCTTGTTGGTGAAGATATTTGTCCAACCGATAGTACCAAGCCCTTGGAGCTTGTTTGAGTCCATAGAGTGCCTTTTTCAATCTACATACAAGGTTTGGGTCATTCCCAAGAATGAAACCATCTGGCTGCTCAATATATACTTCTTCTTCTAAGTCTCCATTCAGGAAGGCTGATTTCACGTCCATTTGAAATACCTTGAAATTTTGAAAGCTTGAGAGAGCAAGGAACATTCGGATGGCCTCTAGTCTTGCCACAGGAGCAAAGGTCTCTTCAAAATCTATTCCTTCTTGCTGTGCATACCCTTTACAAACAAGTCTGGCCTTGTTTCTAATTACTTCTCCATTTTCATTTAATTTATTCTTGAAGACCCATTTTGTTCCTATTACATTCTTATCTTTTGGTCTAGGAACTAATTCCCAAGTGTTGTTCTTTTCGATTTGCTCAAGTTCTTCATCCATTGCTTTGACCCAACATTCATCTTTGCATGCCTCTTTCACATTTTGTGGTTCAATGGAGGAGAGTAGTGCCAAGTAGCTTGAAGCTTCTGCAAGTGTCCTTCTTGTTTGTACTCCTGTTTCTTTCTGCCCCACAATCTGAGTTTCTGGATGATTCTTTTGGACATATCTGGATGGAGTCTTCTCTTCCGTTCTTGTCTGCTCCTCTGGTTCTTCTTGAGATTCTTCTTCTTCTTGAGGTTCTTCTTCTTCATTATTTCGCCTTTGAGAGTAACCTTCATCTTCTTCAATATCTTCATGATGAACTTGCCTAGGAATATATCCCTTCTCATCAACCACTATATCAATACTGTCAACAATTCTGCCAAGTCTTTTATTGTAGCACTTGTATGCTTTGCTATGTGGAGAATAACCAAGAAGAATGCCCTCATCTGCTCTAGGTTCAAGTTTGCCAAGTTGCTCATCAGTATTCTTGATATAACATTTGCTCCCAAAGATTTTGAAGTGCTTCACGGAAGGAGTTTTACCACTCCAAAGCTCATGAGGTGTTTGAGTGCTGTTTACTCGGACATTTGTTTTGTTAAGAATAATAACAGCAGCATGTGCAGCTTCACCCCAGAAGGTTGCAGGAGTACCTGATTCATCGAGCATAGCACGAGCCATTTGTTGGATAGTTCTGTTCATTCTTTCCACAACCCCATTTTGCTGAGGAGTTCTAGCTGTAGAGAATTCTCTTCTTATCCCATGTTCATCGCAGAAATCGAAAAATTCATTTGATGTGAACTCCCCACCTCTGTCAGATCTGAGGCACTTAATTTTGTGTCCTGATTCATTTTCAGCCAATGCTTTGAAGGATTTGAATTTTTCGAATGCTTCATCTTTGTGCTTCATAAGCCCTAACCAAACAAACCTTGAGAAATCATCAATGAATAATATCAGATATTCTTCTCCTCGAGGTGTCCTTTTCCTAAATGGACCACATACATCTGTATGGACTAGCTCAAGAGGCAAGCTAGCTGATCCTTCCTTCTCTGGAAAGTTAGTTCTGGTTTGCTTTCCAAACTGACAAGATTTGCATATGGTGTTGTCTGGAATTTTGATATCTGGAAGATCGCGAACTGCCTGATATTTGCATGCTTTCCTTATTTGTGAGAAACTTAGATGTCCCAACCTTCGATGCCATAACCAGTGCTCTTCATCCTTGCTAAGATAGCATTGTTGTTGTCCTTCTTCAAATATGTACAGATTATTTGGAGTTCTTTTGCCCTTGAGAACTGTTTTTCCTGTATCAAGATCACGAACAAGACATCCATTCGATCTAAAAATAACCTCGGTTTTTTGATCACACATCTGGCTGACACTTAGAAGATTATGCTTCAATCCATCAACATATAAAACATTTCCAGCCTTGACCTTTTCTTTCAAAGGAGCAATACCTTTTCCTTTTATAGTTGCAGGAGTATCATTTCCAAAAGAAACTTTCTTTCCCTTTTCTAAAGTAGAATAAGATTCAAGTTTTTCTTTATCACCTGTCATATGTTTCGAACATCCACTGTCGATGTACCATAGATTTTCCTGTCCTTCTGCATAAAATGCTATCCCACATCTTTCTGTTTGAGGTTCCTTTATTCTCCATGTTTTGGTGCTTGTGGCTTGTTCCTTTTTCTCCTGAAACCTGCTCCTGCATTCAGAGTCTTTATGACCAAAATTATTGCAAATAGAACATTCAACTTCATTTTCAAGAACCGAAAAGTTGTTATAGGTCCTTTTTGTAATCCCTGTCATACTTCTTTGTTTTTGAGCTTCCCTAGTCATGATTGTTTTATATGCAACACATTGAGCTGCTTTGTGACCAAAGTTGTGGCAAGAAAAGCATTGTCCATTGAAGAAGCTTCTGTGGTTATTGAATCTACCAGCCAACAGATTGTAATTTCTATTTTCATCTATTCTTGAGCCAAACTGAGAAGATTTTACCTGTGGTTGGTTGTAGCTTTTGTTCATCCTTAAGGAGGATTGTCCTTGATAGTTTCTGTTTGTAATTCGTCCCTGCTTTACCTGATTATCTTCATTGTTCTTCCGCTCATTTCTTCTTGCTGCATCAAGATAACTTTTTGAGGTGGATGCTTGAGAGGTTTCTCCATTATAGCCCAAACCTGTCTTGTTTAGAGGAGACCGCTGCACACTGATAATCTCATCCAAAGTTTCAGATCCTTTGACAAATTTAAGATTAATAGCTTTTGTTTTCTCAATTTCTTTTCTGAGACCAACAATTTCACCTTCTAGTTTTTCAAGATGTTTTTCCTTTTCATCAATCTGAAATTGCAAAGTATCAATGATCACATTCTTTTCTTCTATGCCTCTCTTGAGTCTAGTGATTTCATTATAGAGATTATCCACATCTACAGCATCCTCATAATCATCATCTTCAAATGCCATTAACAGCTTATATTTATTACCTTGTTCATCTTCATCACTGTTTGATAAGCCATCACTATCTTCATGGGTGTAGTAGCTTTTCTTATTTGCACTTTGTTTCTTGTTCCATCTAGCAGGTTCTTTTCCTTTATCCTTATAAGGACATTTTGCAGCATAATGACCTACTTTCCCACAAGCAAAGCATTTGAAAGGTAGCTTACCTCTGAACCTTCCAGAACCCCTTTGAAGATTTCTGACAAAATTTGATTCTTCTTCCTCTTCTTCTGGAACATGGCTTGCTTCATAGTAATCTTCTTTTCCTGATGCCTTAAAAGCAGCTTCCCTTCTGTCAGATGGACCTCCCTTTCTCATTTCATAAGCGGTTAGAATTCCATGTAGCTGAGACATAGTGAGAACACGGAGATTTTCTTTTTCTTCTATTGCAGATACTTTAGATTCAAACTTGGGGGATAATGATCTTAGAATCTTTTGAACTACTATAGTTTCTCTTATTTCTTCACCCAAATTTTTCATACAATTAACAATCTCATCTACCCGAAGAAAATAATTAGCCACACTTTCATCATTATACATCTTGAGAGTCTCATATTGAATCCTGAGAGTTTGAAGTTTAGCTTGCTTTACCTGTTCATCTCCTTCATAGCTAGTGATCATTTTGTCCCATATTTCTTTTGCTGATTTGAAGTGCATGACCTTCATGAATTCTGTTTGAGATATACTTCCTAATAGAGTACTGACTGCTTTTGCATTTGTTTCATACTTCTTTTTCTCAGCTGGATCTGTAGGAGTAGCTGAAGGAAAAGCATAGCCTGTTTCTACAATGTTCCAAACTTCTGTACCAAGAGATTGAAGATATGCAGTAACTCTTACCTTCCAATAATTGAAATTTGTCCCATCAAAAATCGGTGGCCTGATTGATGCTTCTTTCTCGTAGCTGCTCATGATGAATGATCTACCTTCAAGCGATCAAGCTTCTCTGAAGGACCTGCTCCGATACCAATTGTTGGAAATAATACTGAGAGGGGGGGTGAATCAGTATTATCAGATCAATCAAACTTTTCAATGCTCAGAAACATATACGCTACTTCAGTTAGGTGAACCAGCGTGTACACGCTACTGTGGTTAAGTAAAACAGCGTATAAGAAGAAAACTCATAATTTAGTTAGCTTATTCTTCAGTTAAGTTCATCAGGACATTATTCACCTCATTAACAGTAAGCAGGTGCAGTATAACAGAACAGATCAAAAACCACACACATGAACACCAAGATATAAGGTGGAAACCCAATGTGGGTGAAAACCACCTGCTGCAAGTTGTCTCTATCTTTCTTTAATAAGAAACTTCAGTTTACAATATTTTGTACTGGTGCAGCCTTGTACCAGTACGCAGGCTACAACCTGCAGAAGGCTACAACCTTCTCTCGTTCTCCAAACTTCCTTGGAAGGGAGCTCCAACCCCCTTTGCTCTTGTACTAGCCAAGATACTAGTACGTAGGTGCTGGCCTACAATCTTCTTTCTTTCAGGTATCACTTTTCATACATTTTCAGACTGGATATTCCTGAAGCACATCATTCAATCTGTAGAACCCAATTCATTCAACTTTCATAACAGATCCATGAAGCATAAAACAACCAATACTAGAATTATCAAACTTTGAATCACTGAACCACTGAACCCTGTCAATCACCAGATACCAGAACCCAGAGCAGTCTACAGAACTCTGCAATAACAGTCAGATCCAACTGCAAACCCAAAAATCAAGCTTTAAGAGATATACGCTACTTCAATGAGCGAAACCCGCGTGTACACGCGTTTTTACTTAAGCCAACCTGCGTACAGATCTAAAAATAGATTCTCTCAACTTGCAGCTGTACCAGACATCAGTTAGATCCAGAACATAATATTGCGACAGTATGCAGATCTAGAAATACGCATAATCAACCATATCATAATAGAGCATTTCAAACCATTAGATCCCGATTTGTCCTTAGATCTAGTCTTCCATCCGCCGATGTGATTTCTCCTTAGCTCATATCAAGCAACCCGAACCCTGCATATCAGATCTCTTTCTCTCTTAGATATTCAAGCCTTATCGAAAGATGATTTTGCCTAATGATCTTCTTCTCCTTATATAGCCTTAGGCCTTTCTCAATACCAAGAGCCAAAACCATAGTAACACAATACCATCAACTTTAAAACTAGGGATCGACACGCCCGTCGAGACATAATGATCCGAAATCATAGGCACAACTTCCAAGGACTAACCACCATGGACCAAAGGAATCTTTCCACATACACGCGCTTTTTCTGAATCGAACTAGCGTGTACACGCGACTTGGGCTTAACGAAACGGCGTGTATGAGCTTCCTTGGCATGCTGTACTGAGATCTGTCTTCTGATTAAGTTGCCATCACCTGTACCAACCTCTGAGTGAGTTGCCATCAAGGACAACACTTAAATCATAATGCCAACATATTGTACTATGTATTGTTACATGATTCAATCACTATAATATACAGATAGTGTGGGGTTTTTAGCGAGATGCTTTCCCCGGGAAAACACTGTGTTGATATGTGTGATTGATGCTTCTATGTGCGCCTGTGAATGTTTCTGCTTCTGTAAATTGATGTTCAACGTAGAGGAGGTTATGTATTATGCATGTTCCGCTTATAAGTGTATAATCAGGATAATCTCTATGAATATGTGTCATATTATTCAAAATTTCTACAAGTGTTCGGTGACAAAAACTTTATTCACACTCGCTAGATTGTACTTCACATCTTGGAGACCATCATCATTATCGGTGGCCCTCCTCGCGTCTATTAACAGTTTTCATTATTGACTGGTAATCAGACGATTTTTTACATGTTGGACCTCAACGCCTTTATTCACATGTGTCGAAATATGATGATAAGATGAAGCAGCGATTAAGACCTTAGGTAGAGGCTAACATCACTTGGCCTTGTTTCCTCTCCCAAGCTGTGTATATTATTTTTTGGAGATAACTCGTCAGGATGATCCTCTTATGACACAAGTTCCACATTGTGCTTATCGGTGGACATGATCGTCATATCTCTTTTTTGAGAAATCACCCTGGCATAGCTACTGAGTGTGGGAATGCCCGATTGAGGGCATGGTTTTAGATTTTATATATATGTGGTTGTATCAGGTTTCTCGTAGTCCTAAAGCTTTGATCCTCTCTCTCTTTTTTCCAAACACGACAGTTATAAAGTATTTCAGCCATCGTCTTCGCCTCTGATCTCACACTTTAGGGGGCATCTGTTATACAAGAAAATGACCTCCTCATCAGCTCAAAGGAGAAAGGCAAGACTATTGAAAGATTCACCAAGTTCACAAGCCTATTTTCCAAGCTAATGCTCCCCAAGGACTATCAGGCTGCTTTATAAAGCTTCCTAACCATGAATCAGGTGCGTTAATCCCTAGGGTAACTCTCTGTGTTTCCCTAGGGGCGACGTTAGTCAAATTTAGTGAGTTTTTGGAGGTCAAAGCAGGGAAAAATCTAGATTCAACCTGTTTGACGAATTATTATTCCTAACGAATTCTAACAAACAGGGAAATAACGATAAAGCATGGAAACATTCCATCTTTTTCCCAAAAGAACTCATGAAAGAAATGGAAAGGCTTATCCTCTCGTGCTATATATTTTAGGCTCAGGGCATTGTGTAGGAGGTCGAAAGTAATGAAAGGATTGCCTATTGACTGTCGAAGCTTTGCATTAGACATTGGCTCATCAAGAGGTTAAGAAGAGAGAGAGAGAGAGAGGAGCTAGAGGAGTAAGGGATGTAGAAATTTTGAATAATATGACACATATTCAACAGAGATTATCCTGATCATACAATTTAAGCGGAACATGTATAATACATAATCTCCTCTACGTTGATCATCAAATTACAGAAGCAGAAACATCCACAGGCACACATAGAAGCATCAATCAAACACATAAACACAGTATGTATCCCGGGGAAAGCATCTCGCTAAAAACCCCACACTATCTGTATATTATATTGATTGAATCATGTAACAATACAAAGCATAATACTTCTCACAAGTATCTCCACCTGTTACACACAATACAGCTCAGATTTGATCTCCAAATCTCTCCCGCTGCTTGCCTGCCTCCACTGCTCAAACCTGCTCGAGAACTGATGAGAATAGCTTCCCAAACTCGTTTTTCACCTGCAAAATAGTCACTCACTCTTTGTGGACGTGAGCAAAGGCTAAAATGTGGGCCAAATACGTGAGCAAACTCATTGGCATACTCAATCCCTTGATTGTGCAAGATCTGATGCACAACTATAGTCACAACTGATAGCAATCTGATTCTCTAACACCTGTCCCTGCTGAACTGAACATGCACTGACATGCAACTGAGTTAACTGATGTATTCTATAGTTGCATTATGAGTTAATAACTTGTGAATTAATTAATAACTAATTCACCCAACTCATCTTTAGTCTATTGATCAGTTAGACTAAATACAACCAGTTTAACAAAGCTAAACTGAACACAACTCCATCAACTGTACCTCCAGTCCACTAAACTCAACTCACTTGAGTTCTAACTGAAGTCATGCATGCAAATATTAGTCATCCCATAGGTAACCACGTATTTCCTTGTGGGATCTGCATGTACCACATCCGTAGCTCATTCTGAAGTGCTCCAAGAGAATAAGATTAAGTTTATAGTCCAAATATTATTGTGAGATAATAATATTTGACTTTTCTATTTTTGACTTTGATCACTCACACTGTGATCACTCACACTTTCATCAAAAATAGAAGTCCATCTATTTTTCCCAACTTGATCAATCATCCATAGACATGATCCATATGTCTAAAAATAGACATAGTCTAAAAATAGACTTGCGCCAAAAATAGCCTGCGGGCCCACTTAGTGAAGGCGACTCTTTTCACTAAGCTCCATCATCTTGTTGTATTCTCAACAAGCATTTCTTGTTGCACACTTTTCAACACTCCCTCTCAACAAGAAAGGCTTCCTCTCAAACCCGATCCTGTAACTCTGGAATGTTCTCCATGCAACACATCTGGCTGGTCCACTTGCTCTGTCATCAAAGTCTCTGACTGCTATTGCCTCTGTCGACTGAAACTCTGCATCTCTGTGCTCTTCAGTATCTGACTACTCTAGCCTCTGTCACTTTGATCTCTGACTGCATCCGTGCTGCTGTTGGTTCTATCTCCCAGCATTGCATCCGCACTGCACCTCCCAACTGACCTCCCTGTTGGGATAGAAACATCCTCTGATGCTGAAGCTCTACCTGCAGCTGACAAGTGCTCCCTCTCTGACATCTGCGCTACTGCAACATCTCCATGCATCTCGCACCATTGCACACCTCTCTGTGCCACCTAGCACTGTGCAAAACACTTGTGCCTCTCGCATTGCTACAGCATGCTAGCTATGCGCTGTCCTGGGATTCCCTGCACTGTCGCTCTCTCTGCCGCTCCATCCGCATCTATCTCTACCCAATCAATCAGTTCCTGCTACTACACATTGGGGCTCCCGTAGCAAGGTCTCATCCAAGAGGTTGGGTACCTCAAGGATCCTGCCCCTCCTCCTTGGGACAATCAATCCACATCACCCCACCTCCTACCTGGAGGTATGGCTGCATGCGATCCCTCAGCCCACTTGGCTTGAAGTTTCCCCCTACTGGAGGTCTCTGGATGAGTAGATGTCTCTACTCGATCTCCTCTCAGCTTCCCCTGTTGTGGCTCCTCCACAATCGTCTGAGACTTCTTCTGGCTCTGCATGTTGAGAGGTAATATACGCTCCCTCTCAACCACCAAGTCTCCATCAGTTGCCTTGCTGCTCAAGGCTTTGCATGCATCTTGAACCTCAAGAGCATACAGGTTCCTGACCCATGAACCAATCTCATGACAACGAAAGCATCGCACCTTCGACTTGTCAACTTTCTTCCCATCACTGGAAGAACAAGATTCGAAAAGAGAAACCTTCTCCTTCCCCTTCTTCGCCTTACTCGCTAAGGCACAGTTCTCATCATCATGCATAGATGAAGAACTGTCTCTGGTGATCCGTCTAATCTCCTCCTGCATCAAATCCGACCATGGTCGTTCCCAATTTGGCAGTTTCTCCCTTCCATTCACCGAGTCCTGGTAGCTATTCCAACTCTTAGGAAGGTCAAGGAGTCCTAGACTCACCATCCTCATCATCAACAGTAACCCCCACACTTCCCAGCTCATCTCGACACTGAGTGAACCTCGTGAGATACTGGGGCATACTATCTCCATTCTCGAACTGAATGTTTCTGAGTTTTATCTCTTGCTTTGGAATTAAATTCGAATTCCACCAGCACAAAACTCAACTACTTCCGATCTAGAATTCGTGAGAATAGTAGATCTGATGATCAATCCTCGCTTGATATCCTGTAAAAATCTCTTCTACAAATCAAGCTGCTCTGATACCATGTAGAAACTTTTTCTACAATTATCTAGCTCCGATACCATGTAGAAACTTTTTTTCTACAAATCATCTAGCTCCGATACCATGTAGAAATTTTGAATAATATGACACATATTCAACAGAGATTATCCTGATCATACAATTTAAGCGGAACATGTATAATACATAATCTCCTCTACGTTGATCATCAAATTACAGAAGCAGAAACATCCACAGGCACACATAGAAGCATCAATCAAACACATAAACACAGTATGTATCCCGGGGAAAGCATCTCGCTAAAAACCCCACACTATCTGTATATTATATTGATTGAATCATGTAACAATACAAAGCATAATACTTCTCACAAGTATCTCCACCTGTTACACACAATACAGCTCAGATTTGATCTCCAAATCTCTCCCGCTGCTTGCCTGCCTCCACTGCTCAAACCTGCTCGAGAACTGATGAGAATAGCTTCCCAAACTCGTTTTTCACCTGCAAAATAGTCACTCACTCTTTGTGGACGTGAGCAAAGGCTAAAATGTGGGCCAAATACGTGAGAAAACTCATTGGCATACTCAATCCCTTGATTGTGCAAGATCTGATGCACAACTATAGTCACAACTGATAGCAATCTGATTCTCTAACACCTGTCCCTGCTGAACTGAACATGCACTGACATGCAACTGAGTTAACTGATGTATTCTATAGTTGCATTATGAGTTAATAACTTGTGAATTAATTAATAACTAATTCACCCAACTCATCTTTAGTCTATTGATCAGTTAGACTAAATACAACCAGTTTAACAAAGCTAAACTGAACACAACTCCATCAACTGTACCTCCAGTCCACTAAACTCAACTCACTTGAGTTCTAACTGAAGTCATGCATGCAAATATTAGTCATCCCATAGGTAACCACGTATTTCCTTGTGGGATCCGCATGTACCACATCCGTAGCTCATTCTGAAGTGCTCCAAGAGAATAAGATTAAGTTTATAGTCCAAATATTATTGTGAGATAATAATATTTGACTTTTCTATTTTTGACTTTGATCACTCACACTGTGATCACTCACACTGTAATCACTCACACTGTGATCACTCACACTTTCATCAAAAATAGAAGTCCATCTATTTTTCCCAACTTGATCAATCATCCATAGACATGATCCATATGTCTAAAAATAGACATAGTCTAAAAATAGATTTGCGCCAAAAATAGCCTGCGGGCCCACTTAGTGAAGGCGACTCTTTTCACTAAGCTCCATCATCTTGTTGTATTCTCAACAAGCATTTCTTGTTGCACACTTTTCAACAAGGGAAGATTGACGCAACTAATTTTTGTAATCACTCTTTCCTATCATTAATATAGAACTCCAATTGTGTTGTCTACTCCATGGTGTTGGTCTTGTGATTTATTTACATGTTTATGCAACAATATTGATTATGAGTAGCTTAGATATGTGTAGTTAGATATCCTTATGCATTCTTGTATTCATTATCAAGGTTATTTGTTGTGATATTACACCTCGTCTTGTCCATGTGCAGGTATTGATCTAGGAGCTAGATGAGAGGTCTTCTCCTCTGCTACTTTGAGTTCTCCAGTAACACCACACCAAGATCTGAGGTAACAATCTCCCTTCTTACTTTGATTATCATTTCATTAATATGGATATGTGCATATATATCTGTGCCAACTGCAACTAATCTAATTTGTCTGCCAAAGATCTCAGGAATATCCTTGAGGGCATTTCCACCACAATCACCCATGCATTAATCCCTATAGCGTTGTCAAATTTCATATTTCCTTTAAACTTTTGAGCTTTGTAATCAGTTTTCATTCAGTTGAGTTTTAGTCTTTTCGTTTTTTATTCAATTGCCCAAGGGAGAAGGCTACTGATCTATGGTGTACTTGACACCTCACAAGGAGGATGCCATCCCCGTTGGAGCCAATCTTAGGGTCATATAATTTAGGGTTGAAGTGTCTCCTTTCCATTATTCATTTCAAGAATTTGATGGCCAAATTTTCCTATGTGTCACTAAGGTGTCATAGCCTAAAGGCTTACTTGTCAAAGGAGCCATTTAGTTCTTGAAAGTCCTATGGTAAAGACAAGTCTGAAAGTTTGGGAGGTTGTTTTCACATAAAGTATGGTTCAAATCATGTTGCAGTTGTTCTCATTGGAAAGTGCTCAAAAGAATATTTCCAATGGTATATCCGATATTTCAAACCCACTTCCAGATAAAAATATAGAGCAAGTTGAAGTTTTTCTCCTAAAAACCAGAAAACAAAGGAAAAACATAAAAAAATTCTAAGTTTTGGGTATTTTCCTTCTACCACATGTCAGCTCGGTGTGACATCAGAGAATTTCCAATGTTTTCATATCGAAAAGATTCGTAAGAGGCACATTAGAGCAGACATATGATATCGGCGATCGAAGGTTCGGGGAAGTCGACAATCGGTGATCGCAAGTCCAAGGCACATCAAGGATTGCATATCACATGTCGGAGGCATATGGCATATCGGCAATCAAAAATCGGCGAATTGCAAGTATAGAGCATATTGGCATTCAGTGATCGACGATCTGCAAATAGGGCGACATGCAAATATTGTGATATGCAATGTTGCAGGATATATAAATATGTCGATATGCAATTTTGTGATATACGAAAGCGCCAATAGTGTTAAATTGTCGAGAAAAAGTGTTGATAGTGTTAAACCGCTAGGAAACGCCGAAACAGATTTACAAAGAAATTCATCACAAAACCAAAGCAAGATGGGCCTTTTCTCTCTCCTCCAGCAGGATGCGTGGCGGAATATGATTGGTTCTGATAAAGCTATGTGGCATCTGACATCAGCATGACGTGGTTGTATGATAGACACGTGGCAGGAATTTTTGGCATTTTTAGGGGTACTAAGGGGGAAAACAAGGTGACACGTGTCACCACTCACAATGTTCCACATGGAAGTGATGATGTCATATCGGAGGTCACAAATAGGAGGTCGAGGGATATCGGTGATTTGTAACATTTTCCACTTGAAAATTTTCCAATCAGAGGGAGCTCTGATATCAGGGTTGGCACATGGTCATTAAGACTTTAATAACTCGGGTGCTAAATCATTTAACAAAGTAAAATAGCTCCCAAAAGTGAATAAAACGCCTATCACCTAAAGGTTAAGCCCGTGATCACGAGCCTTAGTTCTATGCGAAGAAATCCAGGAAGGGGCTAAAGCAAAAGGATCCATGACAACAATGGAAATGCACGTTAAATCACATTATAAAGGGGCACTAATAGCATTAAGCTGACAGTCATTGGCCCGGTTATATAACAAAATAAATGCCATAGGAGCAAAAGCGCAAGGGGCTGAGGAGTGTTCATGAAACAACAAGGTGGAAATTTCTCCGATAAGACCATGCAGAAGTGTTAACAGATGGATGGGTTGGCAACTATTGAATCATAGGAAAAGAGGGGATGATAGATTGAAATGGATAGTCGACAAACTTGTGTGAAAAAAACTACAACCACTCATGATATAAAGACAGAGGATTAGAATTAATAAAACAATTTCCAATTTTAAAGGCTAAATATTTTCCAGCAGAATTGAAGAAGAACGAAGAAGTAGTTGTAGAGGGATTTGTTATGATAGTAGAAATGCTAAAACTATAGTTAGGGACCTATTCTACTTTCAAGGGAAGCAGTTGACCAGATATTTCTTTTGCCTGAATGCAAGCATATTTTCCTATAGTTATTCTAGGACATACATAATATTTTCTAAGTTTATCTTTTGCATACATGAACTTGAGAGATATTTAAAATATCTTTGTTTTTGTAATTATGTGATGACTATTATTTTGTAAAATTGTTATGTAAAGCACTATATAAACAATTTATGAATATGTAAACAATGTTGGAACCTGTATGAAGAAAAAGATTTGTGAATTGATGTAAGTCATGGATTGTACTCAAAGTGATCAATTTACAGAAATACAGAGAAATTTTGTTCCAAGATTCCCGTGTCAAGCAATTGGTGATGTGTTCTTTCATGTAAGATTGTTTCTTTTCCTCAGTTTCCATATGTTTTTCCCTCCTTATTGTTGCAAGAAGATTAAGGGCTGAATTTTCTTAAGTGTACTCTGCTCTGGCTTGTTAACAATATCAATGTTTTATTTATGATATTAAGTATAGAATTCATCTCAATATGCTCTATATTTATTTGAACTTAAATCATATTCATCCTATTCACACCACAATAACTCTATAAGATCCAAGAGTTTGCTTATCGTGCCCTGTTACAGTTTCTCTGTTATTTTTATGATTGATTACTCAAAATATTATGACTTCATGCCCAATGGACTTTTCCAGCATCTTTCAACCAAACTTTGAAAACCCAACTCGAACTGAAATAACTAGCCTAAAATCTGAAGCATAAATCTAAATCATACAGAGAGATCCCTCTCTAAAGCTGGAAGGGCTAGATCCCAGCTTTAAAAGTGGTTTTATGGTTACCTTTGTAGTTTTCTTCCTTAACCTAGGAAAATTACGGAGTGATAGTAATTTATAACATTAACTTTCAATTATCAATTAGTATATTCATTTGTGGATTGGTTAATATATTTAATTATTTCTTGAGGGGCAACCTCCAATAATCTTTGATGGGTTTTTGTGAAGAAATGTTCTCTTTCTTTTGCTATTGTCAGTTGATTTCTTATCACCTAGTTTTTTAGATAATTCTCTATTTTGTACTCTCACCACCCATGAATCTCCTCGGACTCAACATCTATGTATACATGCTCACTCAAACTTGGGTCCAAGTACTGCTGACAACATAATCAATGTTGTAATATAGGGAATTATGAGCACTTACTAATAGTATATTATTAGAGAAATATACATCATTATACACATTAGCATACATATACACATGCATAGATGAGAGAAAATATAATATAACATAAGTAATGGGAGGCCATGAAATAAGCACTTTGTTATTGTACCATAAGACTTATAATATCTTCTTCTTAATATCTACCTCTTTGTTACATTAATGGCTTAACTATATGTATATTTTAGTTACAAGTTATTTGTATATGTCTAACTACCTTAGTTGATTGACTTGACTATGTGGTCGACCAACTTACATTTCAAGTTAGACAGTCAACTAAGTTTGATTGTAAAGTCTAGTCAACAGGGTTGAATGGCCCTTCCAACATCATCCTACTCACAACATCCAAAACATTATTAGATTTTTATTATCTATACTTCAACCCAAATGAGTGACTCTACAAGAAATCCACCCACTTCTTGTGTCTTTGGTTCATCTTCACTTGAATATTGATAAATCGCATCACTTGATGACTAGTGAACAAAATAACTCCTTGGATGTGTTCAAAAAGTAGGGTATATTCACACAAATAAAATTCATTAAGGCAAACACTCACACAAAGATCAATGACCAAGACATCGAGATTTACATTCTTAAAAACACTCAATGAGGGAATATTCCACAAAATTTTTATTTTTATTTTTAAAGAATCAATTAGCTTTATATTATCAAATTGGAACACATGCCAGAACCCTTACATTCATAGACTGTTCATCAACTATTGGAAACCAAAATTGATCAAAATGGATTCTGGCTCTACTTTTCCTATATCCTATTATAGCTCTAACCAAGTTTATCTTATATAGGCTCCAGAACAAACCATTAAATAACATTATTTTACAAAGAATTTATTAAAAAGAAAGGTTGGAACAAACTACATTCATGGTGGTTGCCATGGTATGTTCATCTGTCGTCTCTTATTGCTTCGAGTCCTCTACTTCCGCCAGCACCTTGGGATCACTTGGATTATCCTCGACAAGGGGTGGAGGATCCTGCAAGCCAAAGACCTCTTTGGAACCCCCACACCCGTTGCTTCCACAGTTACTTCAATCCCTTCCACCTGGCTAAAAGGTTATCAGCTTTCATAGCCACGTTTTCCATTGTGAGCCTTAGCCTTTCCACATCATCTTTCATTGACTCAATTTTACGCAGTAGTAGTTATAAATGAGTTGTAGCCTCCTCCAAAAATTGCACCTTGATACGCCCCACTATGGTCATCTTTTCCTCCAACAACGTTGCATCTTGGACCTCTCCCAATCGCTCTTCACTTACCTCACCTAGAGAATCCATTCTCGCTCTCAGTCATATTTTGATGGATAGCTAACACAATTCCTCAATATATGCTCTCCATTTATAGTGAGCCAACTTGCCAAAATCATTCTTTGCCTTCATTGTTTCACAATTAATGATAGAACTATTCATTCACTCTGTGATATGAATGTACTGCAAACTTTTGATTCTCCAAGTCGCTACCTTATCACATTTATTCCTTCTCTAATACATTAAAAGACTGGCATGAGATATGACATATTTCAATGTTGAGTCGTGTGGGAGGTAATTACAGATGTCCCTTTCAATGACAAGTTCTGTCACCATTCTTCCTCCATGTGATCTGCCTGCCTTCAATTCTACTCTCGAGAGTTGTTGCTTCGCTATATTATTCATATTTATGATCATGTCATTATTTAATTCCCACTCAAGCCTTAGGTCCCTCCCAATTTCTCTCGCGCTCTAATGTTTGATGGATCCTGTCCCACCTTGCTCCTCTCAATTATTTATCATGGTACACAAAATATTTTTTGTCTCCTTGGTTGATTAATAAATCACCTTGTTCATAACTAGCTCCAATATTTGCTTGCTCATATGCAATTGTGTGGTTTTCCCTTCCTATATGGTAGAAGTCGATAGTGTCAAACTTTTGAATTGGTTCTCTTATTCTCACATCTAGGGGAGGCGAAAATTGATATCTTGATTCTTTGTTTTTATGGAAATTTTGGATTTTAACATCAAATCTCCCAAAACAATTATTTGATTAATACCTTTGCCAATGACTAACTTCAAACCCATCCACAGAGCTAGTGCTTATGCCTGGTTATTAGTGGATATACCTAGACCCCATGTGTATTTAATCTCTATTTTTTTGTTGGGGAAATAAATTACCCCTCTCGCTCTTGCCTCCCACGAAATAGTCCACAACATTTAAGAAATTATAATGTTGAAGTTTCTTTTCCGTGAATGTCTATTGTAATAAATAGAGATCATGGACCAATTAGGTGCCATTACTGCCAAGGAGATGTTTGATTTATTGGATCACTTAGTGTAATGCACGATAATTTATGAATGCCCTATTAACAACATACAAAAACACATTAAAGAAACACATCAAAATCATACTTTAAACTGCATTAGACCAATTTGAACTTAGCATATCTCCTAATGTTGAAATATTTTGACGTCAACCCCTAAGAACAACTTGGAAGAGTATTATAAGATTTGCAAAGTGACAAAAGGAGAAGGCAGGATGAATTTCAACCTAACCCCACTAATGACTACTTCCTAACCTCATAACATAGATTAGAGCTTTAATACTTTGGTTTTTGTGTGAGGCTTTATGAAAATGTCAACATCTTGTAAATCTATATATATATATATATATATATATATATATATATATATATATATATATAACTTTAAGGGTGCACTCCTAAAAAAGATATTTGAATGAAGTGGATGTGTAGCTCAAGGTGTCCACCGCATTGATGAGTAAGCTAGCTTCTTGATGAACAAATGAAACTATTACTATTGCACTAAATAGTGAGCAAATGTTTCCATTCGAACCCAAACTTCAAAAGGATCTATTTAAATCAAAATTTCCCCATTAACCACCTCTCATTAACCAATTAATAAAACTCTAATTACCACAAGTCAAATATCCAATAAGTATTCAAGTTTATTTGATGTCCTTACCATGAAAGTGCTAAAAATATATCTTGTGTGAAAATATTTCAATATGGATCAAAGTAAGTTAGTATTAACTACCCTTATTAATTATTCATCAAATTAAATTTATATACCAATTACATCAATTTTTATATTTATAATAGTATGCAAATAATTATTTTTAATATTATATAATTAATTAATATTACTTTCAGAATTCAAGCTTATGTGATCCATAATGAATCAAGAAAAGTCTTTCAGTAGAAATCAATTAAGAGAAAAAAATTTGGTCGCCGTGTTTCAAAGTGTGGTTCATCATCAGGACGAGATGAAGAGGCAAACCATGGCAAAGGCTTAATAGAGGGCAATGTAGAGACCATAATTTCAACTAGTGACTATATTTCAACAATAATATTTAAATTATGATATTAATTTATTAATATATTAAAAACAAATATTATTAAGTAAAGGCTATATTAAACTATTAGATTTTGAAAAATAATATTTAAATTAATTTATTAAAATAAAATATTATTGAGAAAAGAATCAAAAAAATCAACGTCAAACTCCAAATAAGGGGGAAAAATTATAAAAAGGAGTCAAGACCCTAATTGAAACAAAATCATTTATAAATAAAAACAATTAATGGAAAATAAATAAAATAAAACAAAAATATACACCAGTCAAAAGATATATATATATATATATATATCCAAAGAAAAGTAATCAATAAATAAAACAGCGTCAACAATAAAATTCAGGGCTGACCCATTAAACAAATAACAAAAATACTAAAAGGAGTTAAGAATGAATAAGATGATAAAATAATTAAGAATACACGAAGTATCAAGAATATAAACCCTAATGAAGAATAAACTAACAACAAATACTACAAAAACGACACCAATACCAACATAGATAAATAAATAAACAAAATAAATCCCAAAAAGAAACCTAAAAAACTAGGAGAACGGGACAGGGACCCAACTTCTACTGATAATCCAACCACCGTCTCTATTCAAATTATTGGGTATTTTTTCGATTTCGAGGGCCTCCCTCAATTTACGATGATGGAAATGACTAACCCTGGAAACGACTTGGGCATCCTCAATGTAGATGTGATGCTTAGATTTATCTGCATGCTTTGCCAAAGCAGAGGAGCAGATCCTACCATGCTTGATGCCAGCAGCATGCTCGCGAATCCTTTGATTAATCAAGCAACCAGTCTCACCAATGTAGGGAGTCCCACAAGAGCATGGGATAATGTAAAAACCCTTCATATTCTTGGGGTCCACTGGGTCTTTTACAGATCTAAAGGAGCTCTAGATGATATTTAAAGGCCTAAAGGTTGAAGCCACTTTATGCTTCCTTAGGATCCTCGCAATCTTGTCAATGATCCCTTGGATAAATGGAAGATGAATACCAAAAAATTGATCATTGGTATCTTTCTTAGCACTAGAACATTTTTCAGCTTTGAGGAAAACCTTAGTACATTGGTGTCTACTATACCCATTATTAAAGAAAACACTTTGGAGATGTGCTTTATCTTCATTGAGATGGTTTTCATCATAAACTCTTAAAGCTCTAGTCACTAAGGTATTGAGAACACCAAACTTTTGAGCTGGAAAATGATAAAAATTAGCATGAAAATATTGTTCTGTATAAATTTTTTAATTTATTTAAACTTAATAGTCTATTATAAATTTATAATTTTTTTATATTTATTAATTAATACAACTTATTAAACAAATTTTTAAAATCATTATAAAAAATAATAGATAAAACATAGTACTCATACATTACCAACTCCCAAACATAATTATATTGAATGAAGATGGCTGTTAACCTTGTAAAAATAATAGATAAAACATACCTCTCATACATTACCAACTCCAAACATATTTTTATTAAATGAGGATTGGTGTTAATCTTGTTGAGGGAATGTAAATAATGCTTAAATACGAATGGTTGAATAAATTGCAGCCTTGTGGTGTGTCCCAAAGTCATGGATCGAAATCGCAATTACTCAAAGATGTATTAACTTAGTGTTAGAGAATTAGGAACAAAGGAATTATAAGAAGAAGTTGACAACCGAAAGGCATGCGAAATTTCTTATGAACATTAATCTATTAAAATAGTTGATTGGGATGATATGGACATATGCATTATTATGAAAACACATTTTTATTAATAAACAACATTGTTATAAGGGGACAAAGTCCAAACAATAGATGTCTATTTCTCAAACAATACACGTGTTTTTTTTACATTGTTCTCTACTAAAGGTCGAATTTGTTTGGTTTTAAATATTACAAAAGTGGAATAGTAAATTTATATTAATAATATTATTATTTATTTATTTATTTTACAGTTTACGAATTTAAAATATTAAATTTAATATTAATATATTAATATTTAAATATATGATTAAATATTAATAAGTATATTTAACGCCAATGAAATTCGGGAAAAAATTAATTTTATTAAGATATTATATTGTTGATTTTTTTTAAGTTTTAAATTATATATATATATATGACTTTTGAAATTTATTTATTTTTGTAAAATAATTTAATTTATATTTATATTTATATTTTATATATTCAAATTTATTAATATATTTATAAATTTTTTTGGAATTTATAAAATTCAGTTTTTAATATGTTATTTATGTTTTGCAATGCATCAAAGAATGATGCATTGCAAAACATAAATAACATTAAAGATATTGTTACTTCTGAGTTCAAAGAAAAAATGTGGTGTGAGAAAGATTTAGTGGCTAAAAGAAAATTAAGTTATTATAAGAAGGTCATCAACCTCACCCTAGAAGATCAAAACTATGTCTTTATTTTAACTAGCTCAAAGAAGAAAATTAATATAGCAAAGATTAGAATGAATTCTCATGAGCTCCATAGTGAAATGGGTCGTTGGGTAGTTCCTAAAACGCCATGGATGGAAAGGATCTGCCATATATGTGAGAATAGGAACATCGAGGATGAAAACCACTTCCTCTTAGAGTGCCCCCGTACAACCACATTAGATCTCAATTTCACAATCTTTGTTACAATACTGACCTTCCTAGCCTTTTACAATGTCAAAATTATAGTGAGCTCGGGAGGCTTCTCTCCAAGCTTTTTGAACATAGGAATAAAATCTTAAATCAAAATAAATAATTCGTTTCTTTAGGTCCTATAGACCATTGTTTGGTCTCAAGAGACATTAACCATCATCATCGTCGTCATCATCATTAAATATATTTAAGGCAAATAAAACTTTCATTAAAATATTATATGGTTGATTTCTTTAAAAACATTTAAATTTTGATTATTTATTTTCAAGAAGAAAATTCGTATCATTTTATTTAAGATGTGACATGTTTAAACTTTTTATTATATATATATATAACAATGTTTTATTATTTATAAAAATAATATTTTTTAAAATTAATTATTATATATAAAATGATAATATTTTTTTAAAGTTATTAGTTGAAATCTAAAAAAATAGAATAGAGTATTTATATTTATATAAATTTTATTAGTCAAATTATTACATAAATTTTGATTCCTTATTCTATAAAAAAAAAAAAAAAAAACTTATATATCTATTTAATGAGTAACTCGATTACGACTTTAAAATTAAATTATTTATATTTTTTTATAAATTAACATTTCAACCAATAAACATTATTAATAAAAAATTTTTATAATAATTTATACTTTACGTAATACACTTTATGTTTTTAACTTAGTTATACCATAACTCTATTTTAATTATTTTTGATTTGGATAATCTTCTAAATTCCTCTGCTAGCCAGTTCTTCCCCAAACTCTTTACCTTCATGGTTGCCCCCTTCAAACGGATCTCTATCTCTACGTTGAAAGAGTTTTAAAACGAATGGTCTTCTCCACATTTATTACACGAGAGCGAAGAATCTCGGAAAAATATATATATATATTCTTTGTAATTTTGATGTGAAATAAGGGATTGTGATTTCGATATATCATTCAAATATTTTTTATTTGCTAGGTTTTTTTAATAAGACTAAAGTATTTATATGAATAGTAAAATATCGATTCATCAAATTTGTCGGCAAGTTTAAATTTATAAATAATAAGTGTTTTAGAAAACTAATTAGTAATTTATATTTATTTATTTATTTAATGGTATTATATGAAATTGTAAAGTATTTTCTATAATTTTGATTATTTCAAATCAAAAAATTTAAATGAAAGGTAATATTAAGTTTTATTTATATATTTGTATTTATATTAATTATATTTATTTAGTTAAGAGTTTATTTGTTTTAAATTTAATGAAACATGTTAATGATTTAAGATTTAGATAAATTTTGTGGAAGTGAAAATATGTTTTTTTTACTAATTATTAGTTGGGTAATTCTATGTGGCATGGTTTTCTTGGTTTTCCCCTATTGAGAGCCTAGCTATGCTTAGGTTTCTGTTGTACAAGCACAAAATCAATAACATAGACGATTATAGACTTCCTAAGCTAGCTTTAAATTCTAGCCAAAACCACCTAAGGCTCAATCAAGGGTGGCATAAAGACACAAGGGCCTGGTTAAACTGTTGGGAGATCAACGGAAATGATGCATTGCAAAACATAAATAACATTAAAGATATTGTTACTTCTAAGTTCAAAGAAAAAATGTGGTGTGAGAAAGATTTAGCAGCTAAAAGAAAATTAAGTTATTATAAAAAGGTCATCAACCCCACCCTAGAAGATCAAAAGCATCTCTCTATTTTAACTAGCTCAAAGAAGAAAATTAATTTAGCAAAGATTAGAACGAATTCTCATGAGCTCCATAGTGAAACAGGTCGTTGGGAAGTTCCTAAAACGCCATGGATGGAAAGGATCTGCCATATATGTGAGAATAGGAACATCGAGGATGAAAATCACTTCCTCTTAGAGTGCCCCGCGTACAACCACATTAGATCTCAGTTTCACAATCTTTGTTACAATACTGACCTTCCTAGCCTTTTACAATGTCAAAATTATAGTGAGCTCGGGAGGCTTCTCTCCAAGCTTTTTGAGCATAAGAATAAAATCTTAAATCAAAATAAATAATTTGTTTCTTTAGGTCTAATAAACCATTGTTTGGTCTCAGCGGACGTTAACCATCATCATCATCATTATCATCAATAAATAAATCCGCATTCTCCCATAACCGTCAATTGTGGTTCTCTTCACTATGATAAATTTTTCTACTATAAAAATATATATATAATAATACGAGGTGAAAAAATAATTCCACATAACATAATTTTTCTTAAATAATAATAATAAATAAACTTCATTAACTAATAACAATAACAATCAATTATGAGTCTCTTCACTACTATTTTTACAATTAAATTATAATAAATTTCCTTTTGGTGAATATGTCCTAAAGAAATTTGGTTTTAATGATTTGTTAACTTAGTCAAAAGTAAAAGTTATTTACTCACGAAATATACTTAAAGAAATTTGGTTTTAATGATTTGTTAACCTAGTCAAAATTAAAAGTTATAATATACTTAAAAACTAGTTTGACATGATCAATGATTAGTGATTAGTGCTTCGCAACTATAATAAATTAGGTGGAGTATTTATATGGTTTCGCTTAATAAAATATTTTCGAAAACTATATATATATATATGAAAATGCGTATTATTATATATTTCACGGGACTAATCACCAATAATTATCATGGGGGATTAGGCCACAATGAATTTAAAAAACGTTTAAGAATTTTAACAAGAATAACTAACATTAATAAACCAGAGTTTATTAATGTTAGCAAACATAGGTGGGCATATAGTCCGCCAAATAATGCGTCGCTGGACACTAAAAAAGTAGAGATTCTTTGCATTGGATTCCCTTAGAAAGAGCCATCTCACATTCCGGATGTTAACTGCAAGGAGAGACGTATAATGACGTATAATGTTCTTTGGATTCTTTCATTTCAATTTTTTATTTTACAAATGTTATACATTATAATCATCAATATTCACTTTACAAATGTGCACCCCTTCTTCTCACATGGCGTACACATGTAATGAATCATATTATTTTATTATCGAGAAGAACCTAAGGACTTCAATAATTGCACATACATATATATTTTTTTTATATTTCTCCGCACTTTTGAGAACAAAATGTATTAATATATATGGGATTTAAGCGTTGAATAAAAATGCGTTGGCTCTAAGTTGTCTCCTCTACGCAAATGCCACCTATCTTCTAGGGTGGAACTTCTATTGGCCCTCTACGCAAATGCCACCTATCTTTTAGGGTGGAACTTCTATTGCCCATTCAATGTGGGAGGCCCAACCAATATATTTTGGTAATAATCACGTGCCACGTGGTCAACAAATGCCACCTCTTCTAGGGTGGAACTTCTATTGCCCATTCAATATGGGAGGCCCAACCAATATATTTTGGTAATAATCACATGACATGTGGTCAGCAGTGAGCACCCTTTTGACAACGTGGCATGGAAGGTCATCATTCTCAAATTCTCTTCATCATGTCTATTCCCTAGTTACTTGTCGCTTACGTTTAATCAAACTTTTTTGGGCTAATGCTTAAAAATGCTTGACCTCTAAAAAAAAAAAATCTTTGCATAAAGCACCACTCTAACTTTACATTAAGAATTTTTTTTTTATTTTTTTGCAAAGTAGGTTCCATTTATAAAATATATAAAGTTATAGATAAACATGATTTTAAAGTTCATAATTTATAAAATAAATTTACATATTAGAATTAAAATTTCATTTATTAAATGTGTAATTAATCGATTCCATTAATAAAATATGTAAACATGATTTTAAAGTTTATTATATATAAATTAAATTTACATATTAGAATTAAAATTTCATTTGCATAATTAATCTTTACCAGTGTTTCTGTGGAGCCGAGCGTTATTGTGAGGCCCAGCTACATTATGCAAAATTAAAGCTATGGCCAATCTTTTTTTGTTCCTATCTTGCTTAAAGAGTTGGAGTGTAATTGAAAATTCAAAGTCAGAGTCACAATTTTTTTTTTTCCTAAAGGCAGTTTTAGCTTTTCTGGTCTTCAATTCCGATGTGTGTTTGCAAAGTGTTTTACACTATGAATTGATAGAGATGTTTGTCACTTTATAAATGTTCGCTATCGTTTATTTATATATTTAATATAAAGTATATAATAATATATTTGTGTATAATATATATTAATAATATAATATAGGTTAGTATATAATAACTATTAGTATAAATTGTGCTAAATATTATATTTATTAAGTATTAAATATGAAATTAATTATATATATGAAATTGGGGACTTTTTTGTTTATTGTTTGATATGAAGATTTCAAAGCAATTTTATGTCACCTTCCACATGCACGAAGCACATAGAGGGGTGGCAGTGTGCATGCATATTTTTAATGTTGACCCTAAAGGTGGCAGAGACATTAACAAGGTGGTGGCTTTAAGTTTTTCTCTCACCAAGTTTGGTAAGTTTCTTTTATGTGCGCTCCATTTGATTTGGATCTCGTCTGAGCTGCTCATAGTCCCGGTAAGGCGTCCCTCGAGAATCTTCACTGGGTGTTGGTTAAGTTTCTTTTACTTCTGTTATCACCCCAAGAAACTCACCTAGGTTGTATATCAGTGATGCTCGGGAACATTACAAATTCAACAAAAAGTTGGATAAATTGGTGGATGAATGAAACAAATGCTGCATATTCAAGCCAGATAACCACTCCTACTATGATTGACCCCAAACATGGGTGAACACTCCCAGACTACAAGGCTTTTAACCACCCATTACTCACAGTTTGAGAATAAGGTGATAATGGAGAAAACTGATCACACCAGCAGATGCACAGGACCCTATGATGGCCGACTGCAACCAGTTAAAAGGTCTGTAAATCTGTTTTCTAATACACAGACAGGATGACAGCTCTCTGGCATTAAAATAACAGAAACCTGCATACAAATTCAATGATACATACTAAAACCTAACACAGAGGTGGGATGACAGCCCCTCTAATGCTAAACATTAACAGCACATGAATAAATGCAAAACAAGCACAGCCTGGAACAAGAAGAAGAAGTGGACAGTGAACAATTAATAGCAAAAGAAGCTTGCATTAGCTAAAAATGAAGACCAGACGCTGCAGGTATCACAGCAGTTACAATCTCCAGAAGTTGAACCTTACAGCAAAATAACACTCATCCAACACTCATCAACCTATTACATTTGTCTCCTGGATATATATATAGAGGTTGGTTTACAAAATATTTTCTGCTCCTAAGCGTGGAGGTGTCAATAAATGAACACCAACCACATTTACAATTTAATATTGGGCCTCTGCTGCAAATCTCAGAGCTTTAATGGATAAATTTAATCTTTCTGGTGCTCTGCAATCCTTCTCTGGTAGCTGGATAAAATCATGGATGAAATCCCATGCCTGATAAATGTTCTTCATTGCTCGAGGTCGTCCTGTTTGTCCTCGGCCATTCTGTTGATTAATGCAGTTGCTGAAGCTTTAACTATGCAAGTACAGGTAATTGATCGCTTGCTTTCTCCTCTGGAAGCTCAAGACAGTCAGGGGAATGAAGATAGTATGGCAGAGGCGCACACAGGGCGAAAAAAATTTAAGCCATTGGATCATACAAACCAACAGCGGGGATTGCGGGATGAGGGCTATCAGAAGCAAAGAGGAGCGGATGAATGCTAACCGTCAGATCACAGAGATCGACGGCGGAAAATGAATTATGGAAGCCATCGAAAAGCAATGCGAATGGAGGATCGACAGTTGTTAGATCTGCCCGTGGCAGATCCAACGGTTATCGCGCGGCAGAGAAGCGCACATATTAACGAGCAGGAAAAGTGGTTTTGCGGGCGGGCGGTTTTCCCCGCACCACCTATCGACCGTTGGCAGTTTCCGTATGATGGCTTGCGATGCAATCAGAAAGCGTTGTGTGGCAGGCTAATACCGCTGCCCCCATGGGTTAACGAGTGTGCTAATCGCGCAATCAGGGGAAGCGCCAATCGTCCGATCATGCGACGGACGCGATCAACGACAGAGAAACGGTGACGGGTTAAATAGCGGGAGATCTAACGTAGACCGTTAGATGGGAGAAATCAATGGCTGAGATTGCAAAGCGAGAGCAGGTTATATAATTTACAAAGGCGCGCCAAGGAATGAGCGGGGTCACGCGGTTAAGCGCCCGGGGGTTAAACAAAACATAGGTTTATACGGGGATTAAAGGAATAAAACAGAGATGAAGGGATTATGAGAAAGATAGAAAGAATACAAGGGAAAGAAGAAATAGAGGCAGTAGGAGTTATAAGGGAACGAGACTTTTATCAATTTTTGGGGTAAAGCAAGGATAGCAGGGTTCATGGAAGTGTAGGGAGAAATGGAGGAAAAGAGATAAAGGTTGTTGTGAGCCCTTTACACCCATCAATCAGCACTGCCCAACCTGTCATTGACCCTCAATTGTTCAAAATTGATAGCAGAGCTAACATTGGCTCCTTCTGGGGATGAGATCCTCCCTGTGAGGTCTCAAGAACCTGCAGACCAATGCCTTCATACAAAACTAGCTTTAAAAACATTTGCCTAGTACCCATTGGGCATGGAGTCAACTAAGCATACAATAGAAAACTATAAAAGAACATGATTACAATCATAAAAGCCTGGAAATTTAAAACTTCCAAAACTGCCCATCAGCTAGGCCAGCAAAAATGCTTCCTGTCATCTGGTTCATCATATATCAGCAAGACAGTATTTATTTGATCCTCTACCTCAAATAGTTTAGGACCTTTGAATTTGATAGGTAGATAGGGATCAAATTTCATTCCCCTTCTGTGTATTTTCCTCCTTGGATGTTCTTTAGAGGAGCCTTTGTACACCTGCTGAATAATCAATGTTACTGTGTACATGTCTGTGTCTTCATTGTCCTGCACAATTAATATGAAAGATGCACCATTGTGTTCTTATGCAGGGGGCACAGAGACATTTTCCGCTCCTGTATCTTCATTTGAACAATCCTCATCCAAGGAGGCATTCCAAGATTGCACACCCTCTTCCTCTGTCATCTGATAAGCTGCCCTTTCATTTTGTGTAGAGACCACCTAAGCAGGCTTCAAAAAATCAAAACTGAGGTGATCAGTCTTAGCCTTGAGCCTTGGATTTTTTTCTGCCTCAGTGTTTAAGTGGCAACTGTGAGGGATTGTCACTTGAGCAGACAGAGGGACAAAAGATGATGGGGAGAATTCTTCTCCCTTCTTGATTTCAGGACTGGGGATAAAAGCAGGTAAATGAATTTGCAGATCTGCATAGTCATGTGAAGATGAGCTAGCCTCAGGTTCAAATTCTTGGAGGAAGTGATCTACTGCTGGCTGCCACTGCTAGTCAACTTGTTGTTCTGCAGCTACAACGAATTGTTGAGCAGTGCCTTTGGATACTGCTTTCTCATAAGCAGCCCTTGTTAAGAAAGGAGCACCTTCCAAAACATGGACCTCCTCCTCATGGTGCACCTCTTTCATGACTATTTTGGCAAAGGGTCTTCACCCTTTGATCCTCATTTGCTTTTCTATTTCTCTACAAAATCTGCAACTGCTCCTGTGATCCTCTATATGGATTTGGAGTTGGAAGAGAAAAGGCACAAGGAGCTCCTACTTCCTCAGAATACTGCTCATCCTCTAATCTGGAAACTACAGAGGTCAAAAACTCAATCATCCTAGCTAATTCATCTATTTCAGAGTCATAGGATGATGAGGGTTCACCTCCCTGTCTTCTCCTTTCATCATCACCTTCAAGTCTTTCTACAGCAATAATGTTTTCTTGTACTTCGAAGGCTGCATCTTGCATCTCAGCCAAAGAAGCACATCCTATTTCTCTTAACAGCAGGCAGAACTGAGAATCAAAGGCATTAGCATAAGTGAGCATGGCAGAAACAGGGGTAGGTCTTACTTCTGCTGGCATTATGTTGTACATACGATTGAATCTAATGTTAAATTCAGACAACAGCTCACCATCTTCTCTCTGTAAGTTCCCAAATTCATCATGATAAAAGAGCAGATCTTTATTACTTCCCCAGTGCTTTAAAGCCTCAATATCTGCAATAGACCTAGGGGGTAAATTTTTGAACCATTTTCTAGCTTCCCCATCTAGGCTTTGGACAAAAATCCTCATCCAGACATCCAGGTTATCAGCATAGTTGTAAAAGGACTCAAGGTGCTCTTCAACTGATACTTCTTCTAAACCAGTAAAATTTGGCATGAATTCTTAATAATCTCCTGCAGGCATGGCATTCAAACGGGTAGGCAAGACTAAGGGTCCATACCTAGCAGCAACTATTCGTTCTATCTTTGTGAGAGCTTGCTGAGTTGCCATGGCTAGGGTGTATGAAAGTATACTGGTGGACCGAGTTGAATGCAATGAAAAGAATGATAGAAACAGAGGAATACGATGGATAGCATGGGTACTTTTTTCTACTGAGATCCGAAAGGGGAATGAATAACAAGGAGTTGTATGAATCTTTGAAGGCATTTCTACACTAACAGAGATACATAGAATTCTTAAGGCTTACCTGATTCTGATGCTCCTTACTGCGATATTTTCTTCTGTTGAACGATCTTTTCAGGATCAAGCACTGGTTCAGCTGATGGTTTCTGAAGCTATCTCGAGCATACCTCACCAACTGCACCAGAACTTCAATGTGGAGTCGCCAAAGGATGGTCTTCCACCAGTGGAGTCGCCAAACAGATGATTACAACCAGCAACTGTGTTCAAACCTTGTTTGTCATCAAAGCTTGCAGCTGTGTCATTTTCCCAGGGAAGCTGAGCTTCAATTCTCCTCTCCTCGGCAACGATGCCAATTAATGTTATCACCCCAAGAAACTCACCTAAGTTGTATATCAGTGATGCTCAGGAACATTACAAATTCAACAAAAAGTTGGATAAACTGGTGGATGAATGAAACAAATGATGCATATTCAAGCTAGATAATCACTCCTACTATGATTGACCCCAGACATGGGTGAACACCCCCAGACTACAAGGCTTTTAACCACCAATTACTCACAATTTGAGGATAAGGTGATAATGGAGAAGACTGACCACACCAGCAGATGCACAAGACCCTGTGATGGCCGGCTGCAACCAGTTAAAAGGTCTGTAAATCTATTTTCTAATACACAGACAGGATGACAGCTCTCTGGCATTAAAACAATAGAAACCCGCATACAAATTCAATGATACATACTAAAACCTAACATAGAGGTGGGATGACAGCCCCTCTAATGCTAAACATTAACAGCACGTGAATAAATGCAAAACAGGCACAGCCTGGAACAAGAAGAAGAAGTGGACAGTGAGCAATTAACAGCAAAAGAAGCTTGCATTAGCTGAAAATGAAGACCAGACGCTGCAGGTATCACAGCAGTTACAATCTCCAGAAGTTGAACCTTATAGCAAAATAACACTCATCCAACACTCATCAAACTATTACATTTGTCTCCTGGATATATATAGAGGTTGGTTTACAAAATATTTTCTGCTACTAAGCATGGAGGTGTCAATAAATGAACACCAACCACATTTACAATTTAGAAATGGGCCTCTGCTGCAATTCTCAGAGCTTTAATGGATAAATTTAATCTTTCTAGTGCTCTGCAGTCTTTCTTTGGCAACTAGAGTAAATCATGGATGAAATCCCATGCCTGATAAATGTTCTTCACTACTCGAGGTCGTCCTGTTTGTCCTTGACCATTCTGCTGATTAATGCAGTTGCTGAAGCTTTAACTGTGCAGGTACAGGTAATTGATTGCTTGTTTTCTCCTCTGGAAGCTCAAGACAGTCAGGGGAATGAAGATAGTATGGCGGAGGCGTACACAAGGCGAAAACAAATATAAGCCGTCGGATCATACAAACCAATAGCGGGGATCGCAGGATGAGGGCTATCGGAAGCAAAGAGGAGCAGATGAATGCTAACTGTCAGATCACAGAGATTGACAGCGGAAAATGAATTATGGAACCCATTGGAAAGCAATGCGAATGGAGGATTGACACCGTTAGATCTGCCCGTGGCAGGTCCAACGGTTATCGCGCGGCAGAGAAGCGCACATATTAATGAGCGAGAAAAGCGGTTTTGCAGGCGGGCGGTTTTCCCCGCACCACCTATCGACCGTTGGCAGTTTCCATATGATGGCTTGCAATGCAATCAGAAAGCGTCGCGTGGCAGGCTAATACCGCCGCCCCCGCGAATTAACGAGTGCGCTAATCACGCGATCGGGGGAAGCGCCAATCGTCCGATCGTGTGACGAACGCGATCGACGGCAGAGAAACAGTGACGGGTTAAATAGCGGGAGATCTAACATAGACCGTTAGATGGAAGCAATCAACGACTGAGATTGCAAAGCGACAACAAGTTATATAATTTACAAAGGTGTGTTAAGGAATGAGCGGGGTCACGCGGTTAAGCACCCGGGGGTTAAACAAAACATAGGTTTATACGGGGATTAAAGGAATAAAACAGAGATGAAGGGACTATGAGAAATATAGAAAGAATACAAGGGAAAGAAGACATAGAGGCAGCGGGAGTTATAAGGGAACGAGACTTTATGTCGATTTTCGGGGTAAAGCAAGGATAGTAGGGTTCATGGAAGTGTAGGGAGAAATAGAGGAAAAGAGAGAAAGACTGTTGCGAGCCCTTTACACCCATCAATCAGCACTGCCCAACCTGTCATTGACCCTCAACTGTTCAAAATTGATAGCAGAGCTAACAAGTTCAAGGTCCGTTTTACGAGTTTGTTTTCAGTCCCAATTCTTCTATCCCTGCTTCTATGGCTCGTTGTCTCTATTTGCTGGTCTCGGGAGTAAATGGTTATGTGTTAAATTTTTGGGTGTAGAAGGAGATATCTCTAGAATTCTTCATAGTTGTGTCTAAACTGTGTAAAGAGTCTAGTGTTGACTGTGTTCTTGTGTCAATGGTGTATGGAATTTTGTTATCACGCATGGGTTTGTGTAGGGTATGGTCTATGGGGCGCTCAAGGTTTTGTTACTCTCTTTGCCTTTGATGCACAAGATTTCAGTATGAAATGAATATATGTGGGTTAGGCCTGGAACATTCAGGGTTTTGGTCTGGGAAAAATTATGTTTGTAATTACAAGACCGGACTTAGTGGGAACAGTTGGAATAATGTGTGGCTCGGGGCCTTTGTTCCCTATCGGTCGCTTGTAGACAACATGCACTTGAATTGGCTCATATTTCCATTCTCAACCTCTTATATGATTTCGTTGGCAGATGCCCTGTTTTGGAGCGACCTCCGACAACTTCTTGCTTCTGAGTATAGGCTATGTTGAAAATGCAACAAGATGATGGAGCTTAGTGGAAAGGAGTTGCCTTCACTAAGTGGGTCCGCAGGCTGTTTTTGGCACAAAGTCTATTTTTAGATTATGTCTATTTTTAGACATATGGGCGGAGTCTATTTTTAGACTGCCAGGCTAAGAATAGAACAATCGAATATTATTAGCTCATAATAATATTTGGACTATAAACATTATCTTATCCTCTTGGAGCACTTCAGTTCAAGCTACAAATGTGGCACATGCAGCTGTCAGAAGGAAATGCGCTTTTCTTATGAGTCAGTTGAGCTATTGCATGATGGACTTCAGTTAGAACTCATGTGGTTGAGTTTGGTGGAGTTGATTGAGGAGTTGATGGAGTTGTGTTCAGTTTGACTTGGTTGAACTAGTTGTATTTAGTTTAACTACAAATACACTAGTGATGAGTGATGTGAATTAATTGTTAATTAATTCACTAATTATTAACTCATAAAGCAACTAAAGAATACATCAGTTAACTCAGTGCATGGACAGTTCAGTGGAGACAGGTGTTAGAGGTTGAGATTGCTATCAGTTGTGACTATAGTTGTGCATGAGATTTGCACAATCAATGGATTGAGTATTGCCAATGAGGATTGCGTGGTTCAGCCAAGGGAAATACAAGTTTGGATCAGTCATTCTCATCTAGTCTCATGCAAGATTGCGTAGTGGAGGCAGGCAAGCAGTGGAGGAGATTTGAACCTGTGATTGATTCATATCTGAGCTAGTTTGTGTGTAACAGGTGGAGATAGTACTGAGTACTTGTGAGGAGTATTGTACTATGTATTGTTACATGTTCTCAATCATTATAATATACAGATAGTGTGGGGTTTTCAGCTGTATGATTTCCCCGGTTACATACTGTGTTGATATGCGTTATTGATGTGTTTCAATGTGCGCATGCGAATGTTTTGATTCTGCAAGTTGATGATCAACGTAGAGGAGGTTATGTATTATGCATGCATTCCACAAATAGTGTATAATCGAGATAATCTCTGTGAATAAGTGTCATATTATTCAAAATTTCTACAGGCTATGTTCGGGCCTGCTTCCAGGGTTACAACTAGTCAATCATTTGCCTTATAGGTTCATCAACAAAATTGTTCGTGTCGCCTTTGGAAAAGGAAAGACTATTCGGGGAACCCGCAGCCGAGGTAAATAGAGGAAATCGTCCCTTGTGACTAGTCATCCCAGTTCATCAGGGGGGACGGTGCGTGGGCGTAAGTCAGCCTCCCGGATCATTAACGAAGCAACCTAGGCTTACCATTCGGGCAGTTCTGCCCCGGTCAGACAACTCATTGCAGAATGGGAAGAGGAGATCAACCAGAAAGCAGAAATTCTGGAAATCGATTTGGAAGATTGGAAAACTTTGGTGCCAGACCCCGATCATACTCGAGGAAGATCCACCCAATACAAGCAAACAATTCACTTATATTGGATGATGAAGAGCCTTCTGGCTAAAGCTCTAGAGCAGTTCCCAACAGGCATGCCTACGTCATCCCATGGGTACTCATATTATAGTAAGGAGTTTTAGAAGATCCAATTCCAACTGCAGCAACAAAATGGCTACCTCAATCGCATCGAGCAACATATTCCATGTATCCCTCAAACTGAGTTGTTAGGCTCCAGTGTGAAGGACCCTGCTCCTGTTGATTCAACTGAAGATGAATAGTGTGTTGGTGTACCCCTTGTTTTAGTTTTTGTATGCAACAATCTCATACTTTTCAAAATGTTGTCAGTTATGTTTATAGTTATCTAGATTGTAGGAAGTATAAGGAATTCAGACATATTTAGCATGGCTGGCTAGACTCATTATCTTTTGTTTTTGGATGGCTTATCATGTTGTTAGATAACCAACAAATTTAGTTTATGAATGAGCAGATTGAGACCACCTAATAAAATGAAATGTAGATGTAACCTGCTTCTTTTTTATAAAAAATTAATAGAAAAAACTTACGAAACTTACAAACCATATATATATATTCACTAAATAAATTTTATATTCTTATGGCACAAAATTAATTTCAACAATCATCATTATAAATTATATGCGCATAAATCTTTCACATGCACTACCTCAAAAATTACTTATTTTTTAGTATTATATAAATTAAATTTAAAATATTTTAATTTTTATATAACATATAATTTCTCTTTTCTTTTAATTTAAAATGGTTAAAAATATATATATATATATATATAAATTAAAATACTTTTTTCCATGTGAAATAAGTTGTCCTTATCCAAAACATTTTATTTTCCAATGCCAAAAGGGGCGAACCGATTAATTTCAAGGATAGAGTATTTCATCAACGACTCATAAAGAAAAAAGCAACGCATCTCAAGCCCGTGTCTTCCTTAAAGGCTCCTGTCCCATCGAAGCTATGCCAGCCCTAATTTATAATTATAAATAGTTTCCATGAAGAACCTCTTGTTAAAGTAGCTCTATGATCACAATGACAACAATTGAGGGAAGCATGAACTTTCCAAAGATGTTAGAAAAGTCACATGATTTTGATTTCATTTATCTGAAAAGAAATTTAATTTTAATCGGCATTGATAATGTTGTTAGAATGATTTTAATTTTAAATTTATTAATGTTTTGATTTACACATTCTTATTTATAAAATTTGATATACTTAAATAAATATTTATATACTTAAATAAATTGAATATTTAGTAGAAATATTTTTATAATGAACGTTTGAAAAACAAAAAAAACGCTTTCTTTTGTTGTGTTAAGTTTTATTTGTATACATATTTTATAGAAAAAAATTTGTTGTGAAGTATGATGACTGTAGTTGAATCCTCAACACATATTTGAAATAATAATTATTTTTAGATTATTTCTTTTTTTAAATAAAAAAGGAAAACAAATCATTTCTATAAAGTATTTCACAAGTAACCCATGAAACATGATGTAAGAAGAAAATAATACTCCTTGAAGAAGGGCTTATCAAAGGTTCTTGTCTCGCTTTTAAAAATAGGGGTTGGTTTTATAGATATCTTGAAAAGCTAAGTTTAAAAAATAGATAGTTTTAGATCCTTATTGATATTTTAGACCATTATGACAAAGTTAAAAGAGTAGATCGAATGAGTAGGATCTTTTCATACCCCTACAAGCTTTCATCGACCTATGTTTTGATGGCGCCTCTAAGGGAAATCCAAGTAAAGCAAGTTATGGACGAATATTTAAGGATGCTAACTCAAATCCAATATAGGTTTTCGCTTATTCCTATGGGATGGTCACAAATAACATGGCAAAGTTTATAGCTCTTTAGCTAGGGCTCCAAATTGCCATTAAGAAAGGTTATAGACTGCTCCAGGTCTATGGCGATTCTCATATCCTGTATTAGAAAATTATTACTTGGAAACTCATAGGATAGAATTATACATAGTTGGCATCTAAAGGTGATGGTTAGCGATATAAGTGACCTATTATTAAACTTTGACTATATAATCCCCATCCACATGAGGCGGGAAGGGAACAAGGTGGTAGATCACTTAGTGAACTCGGGTAGTCTACAGGACTACGTGTCCATTGATGAATCATGGTCAGAGATGGAACAAAGGGAAGGCTCCCAAGCGGTAAGGAAGCCGATAGAGCAGGATAAGTCAATAACCAAGGCTTGTGTCCCTGATGGGGATGCTTCTCCGGTAACTGATTTTCGACAAGAAAGATAACAGGTTTCTGGCATACGTTCTATACCAACGCAAATATCTGATTACGTTATTTCTCTACACATGTAATTTTTGTATGGGTAGAGGTTTGGTGGCCCTCGAGGAGAAAACATGGCCCCACGCTCCACCCCGCATGGCTTGCATATGGCACCTCCATGCTTTACATATGGAGGCTCATCTGTCTAGGTCCTCCTAGATTAAATGCTCACAAACAAGGTTCGGGGATTTAATACGCTCTGAGATCATCAGCATGATCATTCCTTCTATCTACTTGGATATGATGAGCTTCTTCTATGGCAGATTGGCTACAAGAAACGATAGGTCTGACAAGTGAGTTATACTCATTTATGAGCTCATCATGCGACATTGCCTTGGGATGGTAAAGCTCGGGTTCAATTGGGACACTTGGATTTGGCCATGCAGGTTTTATGGCTTTTACTCTTTTCATCGTACCAACTTTCTCATATTTGGAGTTCATTATATAGCCCTTCAGTTGCTCACAAGGTGGTGGAAATATGGTCGTTTGGTCATTAAAGATGTGGTAGCTCGTTGTCTCTTCGACTCTACTCAAGAAAAGATTAAACCATATGGTTGTCATACTGTCTGAAGCTTAGTCTCTATTTATAAACACTCCTATCCTTACACCTTGCTTCTGTTGTTGTCATTCTTATCGTTGAGTTTCTCAAAGTTTTGTTACCGGGGTTGTGTCTTCTCTCAATGTTCTTCATTTTTTTTTAGATACCACAGGGACTGGTCCGACCCTCAAACTTGTGGTTGTTTTATCCCCAACATCATTACAAGCCTCTGAACCATCTGAAGTATCTTTTAATTGTCCAGTACTTGTCTGTGGGGTTTGGTATTTTGACAATTCTCCATTTGGTTCTGAAACCAGGACTAGACTCTCCCAACTTTGGTCTTTGAATATAGTCACAATTGTGATACAGTTACCACATTGGCCTTTCAATGGGTATCAATATTTCTCCCTTTAGTACCCCGCACTATCCTTTTGCCCTACAATCAAGCTTTCCCTCTGCGCCCTAGTGAGTCTACACTCTTGCCGTTATAATACTTGGGCCATTGTTCGTTGTTTTGTGTTCATGGGAAAGTGTTTTATTTGCACTTATTACATGGCTCCTCGCCAACGATTACCTATCCGATGGGGTGGTGCTCCAAGGGCGTCCTCCTCAAGGCATAGGCGCCTTTTTGGGTGGGAACCAATTGTGAATTTCTTTTACACTGCCCTTCTTGAGGTTAGAAAATAAATTCTCAATCTGGAAGCAAAGGAATTTGGTGATTGTAAGTACTTCTCTGACTCAGAGATAAGCGGAAGCAGTGTTAAATGGGTAACAAATCTAGGAAATTTCTAGAGAAGAAGAATTCATTTTCTTCACTCCATCACTCACCATCGTCAAAAGGAGACACTGCTTAACATGGTTATCCATGATAAGCAAGTTGATAACTACAAAGTCTTTGTTGGCCAAGAGGGCATAAAGCGCATAATGCGAGACATTAGATATAACCTTGATGTTATTATGGTAAGGTTAAGTCGTGTCGAACATTTTTTGTGTCTGATTCAAACACTGATTCTAATGATCAACATGAAGATGAATCAATCATCAATGTTATGCTTCTCAACTCTATTCCTACAAACTCTAATACACCTCTGAACAACTCACATGTAATTGTCTCCCCGTGCTCGCCAGCCATTATTCTTGACTAAAGTGTTCTTCAAACAAGATGTCTCAATATTCACTGTGGAAGGAACCTACAGGCTCCAGTTTTTACTTACATTTTACTACATTATATGGTATTTTCATGTTTTACAGTTCAGGTTTATACTCGTTAGTTTGCTAAGTCTATAATTGTTCATTCTATAAACAATAGTACTATGAATATGTTGTCTATGTAGTCTCTTTTTGTAAAAATTAGTTAAGGGTTTCCTATTTCAAGTTGATGATCTGGTGTAGTCACCTTTAGTCAATTTCATTAAACACTTGTCTATTGTGTTTTTACTCTATGGACTTTGCATGGTGAACCCTTTCATCTTGGGTTTACTGAAGTTTTGGAAAAGCTTCCATTGTAATATGTCATGTAATACTTTCAGCTATCAATATAATTTTTAGACCAATTTACAAAAATAAAATTAGTAGGATCCCTTCATGTGCTTGTCTTCGAATATCTGGACTCCTAATAAGTCATAAGATTTTTAGGCACTAACTTATGGGCTATGAACACTAACTTAAAAGTTTTAGTAGTAAGTAGCAAGATTTGAACCTTATCCATATAATTGTGATTCTTTATGGGTTCTTCTTAAGCTTTTGGAAACAAAAGGCATTTCATGCTATAATTGAAATTACAAGAAAAAATAAATACATTTTATGGCTCTTGAGATAGGGCTCGAAATTTCCATTGAGAAAGGTTATAGACTGCTCCAGGTCCATGGAAATTCTCATATCCTGTATTAGAAAATTATTACTTGGAAACTCATCAGATATAATTATACATAGTTGGAATCTAAAGGCGATGGTTAGTGATATAAGTGACCTATTATTAAACTTTGACTATATAATCCCCATCCACATGAGGTGGGAAGGGAACAAGGTGGATGTTATGAAACCAGCTCACAAAAAGATAGAAAAGATAGATCAACGCCTTAGAAATAAGCCTCTTCGAGGGGGCAACCTCCTTTACATTACACAAATGAACAATTATTGGATGATGCAAATGACAAGACCTCCTTTCTATATATAGGAGTCTAAGGGTTCATACATAATATAACCAGAGCCGACATAACAATAATAATATAAGGGCACAATAATAACAATAGTGGGCTTCTATGGGGCACAATAATAACACAATTGGGGACTACATGGGTACAACAATATAATAAGGGGGTTGTACTAATAACAATAAGGGGTTACAAAGCTAAAGAAGGTGTTGCTCTTTGTATCCTCATAATGTGTTATCATTTCCTCCATGAAAATTGACCACGTAACAAGTTGTTTACGAGAACAAAGCCCTTTATACCATAAAAATTGATCCGGTTCTAAATATGAAGATGCAATACATACCTTTTGTAACAATGGTACACCATGTAGATCAAAATGTTTCTCCATCTGAAGTATCCAATTTACTAGATCCTTGCCATCAAACTTCCTCATATCGCCTTTTCTTGATTTTAGGAGTTCAATCTTGAAACAACTGTAACTTTGTAATTTCGGATCTTCCAGTTCTGAAATCACGACCTGCAGTATCCCTATGCGTCCTCTTTCCAATGCCACCAGTCTGATCCAAATTGGATTCTCCAAGGAAGAGTTATGCCAAATCTCCCACGGTGACTTTATTATAGACTAGTTCAGTAGAGATAACTTGTACGACATGTCACGTGTCACTGTTTCGACCTTTGGCTCTAAAAAATAAATATGAGAAACTATAGTCTATCCTCTTTTTGTACCTTCTTACGAAATTTCAATCCGATGCTCATAGAGAAAGTTATGACGATTTTCCCCAGGTCACCTGTTTGGAATGTAATTCAGGAGTCTGCAAAAAGACCAACTTCCTCAAATCATATCTCCACAAATATAGCGCGAAAAGCTCTGAAATTCGGACCCGAGGTTCAGTGCGATTTCGTCTCAAATGGGTTTTTTTTTCGCTTCTGAAACGTCGTAGAAAAAAATTTATAGCGAAAATGCCACGATGACCTATTTGGAGCAGCGAAACCCTAGAATCCAAAGCTCTGATACCAAATGTTATGAAACCAGCTCACAAAAGGATAGAAAAGATAGATCAACGAATTAGAAATAAGCCTCTTCGAGGGGGCAACCTCCTTTACATTACACAAATGAACAATTCTTGGATGATGCAAATGACAAGACCTCCTTTCTATATATAGGAGTCTAAGGGTTCATAATATAACCAGAGCCGACATAACAATAATAATATAAGGGCACAATAATAACAATAGTGGGCTTCTATGGGGCACAATAATAACAATATGGGGACTACATGGGTACAACAATATAATAAGGGGGTTGTACTAATAACAATAAGGGGTTACACTAGTAGTATAGGGGCCTAACAATGGAAGATCACTTGGCAAACTCAGGAAGTCTACAGGACTACGTATCCATTGATGAATCATGGTCAGAGATGGAACGAAGAGAAGGCTCCCAAGCAATAAGGATGTTGATAGAGCATGATAAGTCAATAGCCAGGCTTATGTCCCTGATGGGGGTGCTTCTTTGGTAACCGATTTTTGGCAAGTAAGATAATAGGCTTCGAGCATATGTTATATACCAACAAAAATATCTGATTATGTTATTTCTTTACACACGTATTTTTTATATGGGCAGAGGTTTGGCAACCCTTGAGGAGTAAACCTGGCCCCACGCTCCACCCCGCATGGCTTGTGCATGGTGCCTCCATGCTTTACATACGGGGGTTCACCTATCTAGGTCCTCCTAGACTAAATCCTCGCAAATAAGGTTCAGGGATTTAATACGCTCTAGGATCATCAATAGGATCATTCCTTCTGTCTTCTTGGATATGACGAGCTTCTTCCATGGCGGATTTTTTACAGGAAATGATAGGTTTGACAGGTGAGTTATGCTCATTATGAGATCATCATTCGACATCGCCTTGGGATGGTAAAGCTCGGGTTCAATTAGGACACATGGATTTGGACATGCAGGTATTATGGCATTTACTCTTTTCATCGTACCAACTTTCTCATATTCAGAGTTCGTTATATATCCCTTCAACTACTAACAGGGTGGTGGAAATATGGTCGTTTGGTTATTAAAGATGTGGTAGCTCGTTGTCTCCAAGACTTTTTGACTTTGTTCAAGCGAAGGTTAAACCATATGTTTGTCATAGTGTCTAAAGATCAATCTCTATTTATAAACACTCCTATCCTTACACTTTGCTTTTGTTGTGGTTGTTCTTAACGCCGAGTTTCTCATAGTTTCGTTACCCAGGGTTTTGTCTTCTCTCAATGTTTTTTTTTTGCATAACACGGGGATTGGTCCATCCTTTGAACTTGGGTTTGTTTTATCCCCAACATCATTAAAAGCCTTTGAACCATATGAAGTCTCTTTTAATTATCCAGTACTTGTCTGTGGGGTTTGGTATTTTGACACATTCTCCATTTGGTTTTGAAACTAGGTCTAGACTCTCCCAACTCTAGTCTTTGAATATAATCACAATTGTGGTACAGTTACCACATTGGGCTTTCAGTGGGTATCAATTATTCTCCCTTTACTACCCCACACTATCCTTTTTCCCTGCAATCAAGCTTTCCCTCTATGTCCGGGTGAGTCTACACTCTTGTCGTCATAATACTTGGGTTGTTGTTCATTGTTTTGTGTTCATAGGAAAGTGTTTTATTTGCAGGTATTACATGGCTCCTCGCCAATTATTACCTATCCGATGGGGTGGTGCTCCAGGGGCGTCCTCCTCAAGGCATATGTGCCTTTTTGGGTGGGAATCAATTGTGAATTTCTTTGACGCTACCCCTCTTGAGGTTAGAAAAGAAATTCTCAATCTGGAAGCGAAGGAATTTGGTGATTATAAGTACTTCTTTGAATCAGAGATAAGGGAAAGTGGTGTTAAATGGGTACCAGATCCAGGAAAATTCTGGAGAAGAAGAATTCATTTTCTTCACTCCATCACTCACCATCCTCAAATGTAGACACTACTTAACATAATTATCCATGATAAGCAAGCTGATAACTACAAATTCTTTGTTGTTGGCCAGGAGGGGATAAAGTGCATAATGCGAGACATAAGATATAACTTTGATGATAGTGTGTGAAGGTTAAGTCATGTGGAATGTTTTGTTGTGTCTGATTCAGACACTGATTCTAATGATCAACATGAAGACGACACGTTCATAAATGTTATGCCTCTCAACTATATTCCTACAAACTCTGATACGCCTCTGAACAACTCACATGCAACTGTCTCCCCGTCCTCGCCAATCATTATTCTTGACTAAAGTGTTCTTCAAACAAGATGTCTCAGACATCATGGTGGAAGGAACCTACAAGCTCCAGCTTTTTCTTACATTTTACTACACTATATGGTCTTTGCATGTTTTATAGTTCAGGTTTATACTCGTCAATTTGTTAAGTCTATAGTTGTTCACTCTATAAACAATAATACTCTCAGTATGTTGTCTATGTAGTCTCTTTTTGCAAAAAATTGTCAAGGGTGTCCTATTTCACATTGATGATATGGTGTAGTCACCTTTGGTCAATTTTGCTAAACGCTTGTCTACTGTGTTTTAATTCTATGGACTTCGCATGGTAAACCCTTTCATCCCGGGTTTGCAGAAGTTTTGGAAAAACTTCCATTGTAATATATCATGTAATACTTTCAACTATCAATAGAATTTTTGAACAATTTACAAAAAAATAGAAGAGTAGGATCCCTTCATGTGCTTGTCTTCGAATATCTAGACTCCTGATAAGTCATAAGAGTTTTAGGCACTAACTTATGGGCTATTAACATTAACTTAAAACTTTTAGTAGTAAATAGCAAGATTTGAACCTTGTCCATATAATTGTGATTAGTTATGAGTTCTTCTCAAGCTTTTGGAAACAAAAGACATTTCATGCTAAAATTGAAATTACAAGAAAAAAATAGAGAAAATAATGAAGTTTGAATGTTTCCAATGAACACTCCATCCATCAACCACAAATAAAATTCAAATAGCTATAAAAAAAATGTTAGTAGATATTTATACGGTAAAGATTAAGATTAGGAATTATACATAAAAAGCTACAACCTTTTGAGAATCATGATTAAAATAGTATAAAAAAGCTGTTGGAAAAAGATATTTAATGCTAAAATTTAAATAGGAAAGAAATATAAGAAAAATGTGAGTAGATATTTATGAGGTAAAGATTAAGTTTAAGAATTATACATAAAAAGCTACAACCTTTTGAGAATCATGATTAAAATAGTATTAAAAACTGTTAGAAAAAGATCTTTAATGCTAAAATTTAAATAGGAAAGAAAAATGAAAAAAGAAAAAAATAAAATGTTCGAAATGTTAATGCATTTTTTAAAATAAAATATGTATTCAATTTTAAACTATTAAATATTAAATATTTTCAATAAATAAATGAATACCTCCATAAAAAAATTAAAATAATAATAACTAAAAATATTTGAACCTTGCTTATATAATTGTGACCCGTTACTAGTTCCTCTAAATTTACAAAAGAAAAGAAACAAAGACATTTTGTTTCCCATCAGAATCTCTTCTTAAATGCCATTGTCCTCCACTAAGATCATGACTAAATTACAACGTTGGACCAAATCCTAAAATGTAATTTGACAATTTTATACGGAGGTATAATAGAACACTTAATTTTGATATTTGGATTTAAAAAATTAACCATAATTATGACACATTCTATTAATAAGGTTGGATAAATGATGTATTAAAATTTGAAATTTTGAATGTTTTGAGTGGATACTCCACGTGAATAAATTTGAAATAATAATAGAAAATAATGTTGTGGGTATTTAGATAGTAGAGGTTAAGTTAATAAATTTGAAATAATAATAGAAAATAATAGTTGTGGATATTTAGATAGTAGAGGTTAAGTTGCAAAAATACAAAAAGGAAAAAAGAAATGCAGAAGAGAAAGAAGAAGATCCCTGGAATCCTACAGCATATCATCAAGAAATGCATGTTGTTGAAGGAATGCAAGACCCAAATTTTGGTTTCAAAGATATGAGGTTGTTCACCATCACCTACCAGCAACACTATGTCAAGGTAAAATAATCCAACAACCATTAAAATAAAGATATTTAATATTAAAATTGAAATTAAAAAATAATAAAGTGTTTGAACTATTGCTTGATTTTTTGAAGATAAACTATATATTAAATATTGAAACTTTGAATGTTAAGTGGACATTCCAATTATCAATGATAAATGAAATTGAAATAATAATAATAATAAAGAACGTGTGTGGATGTGTATACGATAGAGATTAATGTTAGCCGTTGCGGAAAAAGATGTATAAACTTTGAGAAACATGTTAAAATATTCAAACACACGGCAGGAAATAAAATATATTTAATGCTAAAATTAATTTTTTATTAGAAAAAATTAATAAGGTAATTAATAAGGTTTTTAAAATGTTGCTTGATCTTTTTGATATTTTAGAAAAGATATGTATTAAATTTTGAACATTGAATATTGAATGTTTTGAATGAAATTTCTACTGGATGCTCCATCCATTTAGGACAAATAAAGTTGAAAAAAAAAAAAAATTGTTAGCTTGGATATGTAAAAGGTAAAATGAAAGATTGTGAAAAACAAGTTACAACAATTAAGAAAAATGATTGATCATCTTAGATAAAATATGTATTAAATTTTGAAACCACCCATTGAGGACAAATAAAGTTGAAATAATAATAAAATAGATTGTTACCTTGGATATTTATCGAGTAGAAAGTAAAATTAGGAAAAATATTAAAATAATCAAAACAACCCTAAAAATATAATATATATAATCTTCGACTTGCCATGTGGAAAACCAAATCAAAGACAAAAAATTATTGAGTTAAGATAATGTAACTAAACCACAATTTACAACACATGCCTGAAAGTTTACTGTGCATTTTCTGCCCCACATTTGGAAGAACCAACAAAAACAACCAAAGAGAGAAATTAAAAGTAAAGTGTATGATAATCCTGTTGACAACCTTTGTTTGGACATCATTTTGGGGGTAGCAAGTCATGGAATTAGTGAGCTCGGTATCCAACATCGACCAGAGACTTGACCAAAATGTACTTAGGAACTTGTTGTCCCGATCTGAGATAATGGATTGTGGGATCCCAAAATGTACCCACACTCGTTCAAAGAAGAGCTTAGCAGTGGCTTATGTCGTGATACTCTTCTTGCAGGCCGCCATAATGGCCATCTTCGAGAATTTGTTCGACATGAATAATGCAGTCATTCCATGCTTAGTAGAAGGAAGTCCCGACATGTAATCCATGGATATGGACTCCCAAGGACGACTGGGAGTAGGCATAGCAGTATATAAACCTTGCTTCTTGATGGTCGGTTTGGCAATGGCGCAAGTAGTGTAGGATCTGATGTACTTCCCAACATCTTGTCGAAGGTTCAACCAATAAATATACTTCTACAATACTGCCACTGTTTTCTCTACCCGAAATGTCAGCGGCCTGACTGTAGTGCGCCTCCCAAATCATCTTGGTACGCTCGCTTGAAGGAAACACATATGTGTCCTAGGTGGCATAAGAGTGAATCCTAGACGTGAAAAGTTGGAATTTGCTTACCTTCCATGAGTGTCTGGTATGTGCTGCCAAATTTTGGATTGCTCTGGTAAAGATGTGGCCACCCGTAGTCTCGTGCCTACAAGAGTCGAGCACAGTGGTCATCGTCATGACCGGTGGTCGGTTGAGGCAGTCTGTAACATTGTTGGTGCTTCCCTTCTTGTACTTAATGTTCAAATGGAACTGTTGCAGATATGTGGACCATTTTTGATGGTGATCGTTCTGCAACTTCCCTTGTGTCTGTATGAACTACAGGGGTCAGTGGTCTATGTGGATGACTGTTTCCTTCCCCATAATGTAATGCTTCCATTGTCGGTAGGCCTGCACAATGGAATACATCTCTTTTTCATAGGTGGGATACTTTCGGATTGTGTCTGAAAGTGTCTCACTGTGATATGCCACAGGATGTCCACACCAATAGCATAGTCGGAGGCATCTGTCTCGATCTCAAATGGTTGGTGTAGGTCTGATAATGTGAGCATTGGTGCAAAGCAGAGGCGATGCTTCAACTTGAAAAATGCCTTCTATTGGGATTCAAACTAAAAGAAATTTTCTTTCGCTCTGCCCTTGGTGACTTGACTTAAATGCCAAGTGATATGAGAGAACCCCAACATGAACCTATGATAGAAATTGGCAAGACCTAGAAATTTGCGAAGCTCTATTAGAGTGGTTGGGGCTAGCCAATCCCGAATTACTTGTATCTTGGTTAGGTCCACATGCACACCTTGCTCATCAATGATGTACCCCAGATATTGAACCTGGGTCATGCTAAAAGTGCATTTCTCCAAATTGGCACACAACGTGTGTTGTTGCAGGGTTTGAAGGACCTGTCGAATATGGTGGAGGTGATCTTCCCAACTCTGGCTAAAGATCAAGATGTCATCTAAATACACCACCAAGAATGCATTGGTGAAGAGTCACAAGATGTCGTCCATTAATCTCATGAAGGTTGCAGGGGCATTCGTCAACCCAAAAAGCATGACCAACCATTCAAAAAGGCCCTTCTTAGATTTGAAGGTGGTCTTCCACACATTGGAGGATTCAATAGGCACATGGTGATAACTGGACTTTAAGTTAGTCTTGTTGAAATATTTGGCCCCCTTGAGCTGATCTAGAAGGTCATCGATTCGTGGGATTGGGTACCTATTCCGGACGGTGATCCCTTTCAACGCCCGATAGTCAATACAAAGTCTTCAAGTCCCATCCTCCTTTTGTACCAATACAATTGGGCTCCCACAGGGTGATGAGCTTGGTCTGATGTGCCCTTTCTACAACAACTCCTGAATTTGCCTCTTGATCTCATCGTTCTCCAGAACAGAGCGTCGATAGGTCAAACCATTGGTTAGTGGCGTGCCCAGGTTCAGATCAATGGAGTGCTTGACCTGACAGTGCGGAGGTACCTTGTAGGTGAGGTGAAAATGTCCCTGTACTCTCCACGACCTTGTCCATCTGTTGTTGTTGTGCGGAGGAGCCTTGTCTGGAAGTTGTGGCCACAACCTTGTCCATCTGTTGCTGTTGTGCAAAGGAGCCCTGTCTGGAAGCCGTGGCCACAACCTTATTCTTTCCCTGAGGGTGAATCATAAGGAAAACAAATTTCTAGTCTGGGAAATGATCTTATTGAATTGCTTTGCAGTGATCAAAGCGACGATAGTAGGTGGGGCTACCTCCGATATCCTGTACAACTTATTGCTCAAAGTAATAATCACAAAGCGAGGTCTAGAATTATATACAACATGTCGCTTCCATAAGTATGGTTTTCCTAATAGTACATCACAAACTTCAAGAGGAGCAACATTACATAATACCTCAGCCGTGAAGGGCTTGATGTTGTAGGGAAGGCGACAGTGTTGGCTGACGCAGAGATCTCATCCTTGGTGAAGCCACTTGATGGTGTACGACTGCAGATGTGCTATAGTCGGTAGGCCCAGCCGCTTTAGGACCTCTGTTGAAATGAGGTTCTTTTGGCTCCCACTGTCGACGATGAACTATAGCGGAGAAACTTCACCCATATTTGTGAGTGGAAGAGGTGTTTCCCCTCCTCTGGATCTTCAAGCTCATTCTTCTGGATCTTAGTGATGACCACAGTGGCACTGGGCTCCACGTCAATGATCTGCTCCCCTTTGTTGTTCCCCTTATCCGGTACTGACTCGGAGTTAGCACATGCGTCTGATTTGGAAGCCTTCAACTTGGCCACCAGTGACTGCTTGGCCCGACATTCATGCATGTTGTAAGTCGAGATCTTATGGAACTCACACCATTTTCCTGTGTCCTTCTTTGTCTTCGTGGTGTTGTTCTTTGCTTGTAGCTTTGGCAGGTTGTCCTGGGTCACCCTTCCTTGGCTTTGTCCTTTCCTCTATGGTTTGGGGGCAACTTTTCCTTGCTTTGGATTCACAGATCCAAAGTCTCGCTTCTTCTGTTTAAACCTCTGCTCAATCTTGACAGCATATCGGTACACCGCGCTGAGCGAGGAGATGTCCAAGAACTCCATCTCGCCCTGGATGTACTTGTGTAGACAGCCACAGTACTTGAGTACTAAATGCCGCTCAGAATCCTTGATACCCAGCTTTGTGCGAAGGGTATGGAAAACATTTGTAAACTTCGACACATCTTGGTTCCCTTCCTTGTCGTAGCGTCACCCACTTTATGTATTTATCTTCATAGCTCTTGACAGGGTAATATTGTTCCTTGATGGCGTCTCAGAAAGAATTCCAAGTGGGTGTGGCTAAAAACAGTGAGGATTCCCTCTCGTCCTTTTGTTCACAGTAGGTTTCCCACTAGTCCTTGACGTGTGGGGCACTTTGAGAAGTGAAAAAGTATTTTTTTCTATTGGAAAAGTCATGAACTGAAAAAATGCCCTTCCAACATATTTAACCATTTATCTACGACGTCTGCATCTATCTGGCCCTCAAATATGGGAATATCAAAGTTAACTTGTACCTTAAAGGGAGTGGCGCCTCTAGAGTGGCTGCTGGATGAAGGTGCGTCGCTTGTGGGTAGTCGTCGAAGGATTTGAGAAAATTTATCTATAATCACATTCTCTGTCACTGAGGGCCCCCTCGTCTTTCTTTTCTTCCGCCATGGGAGGCCATCGGGTTTTGCGAGGTTAGTATTACAAAGGTTCAACTAGTTTGAGCGCCAACTCCTTATACCCTGACCTCGTTGAGGACATGCAAAAAAAAACAGAGAAAGAGCAGACCTCTCTGATACCACTGATCCAGACTTATGCAGGAATGCAACAAAATACTGAAATACCCATACACACAGAGATGCAACAGAAATAAACTTCACTTCATTAATATCAAAGAATATAAGTTACTATACATACAATAAGAAATAAAATGAACTAGCTTGGGTGATGTTAGCTTATCTCTAAGAAGAGATGTGGTGGCTACATGCCTCTGAACTATGTTACACTGAGGCTTAAAGGCCTATTTATCATTGAGAAACAATGGAAAACCTAAACATCCAAAAACCTAACCCTAGGAGATGAAGCACCAAAATTGTGGGCCCCGTTTGGTAAATCGGTACATCAACTTCTCGGGGTCATAACTTTGGCATATGATCTTCATTTGGCTATCATAATACCTTGTTTCAAAAATCCAAAGAGAAGGCCCAAGTAGCTTGTAGTTGGTTCTTTCGGTTCTTTCATTTTCCCTAAAAACGTCGTTTAGGGCCTCAAAATGGCTTTGGAAGTTCAGGATTTGAAAAAATGCCAAAAATAGTAAACTATGCTACAATTAAGGAAACTGAAAAACTTAAAGAGATAGTGTTGGGGGTCCAAGTGGAATAGGTGGGTGGCAACCACTATTTCACCAGGATCATGGAATCAAAAGAATTTGGTGATTGTAAATACTTCTCTGACTCAGAGATAAGTGGAAACAATGTTAAATGGGTACCAAATCCAGGAAAATTTTGGAGAAGAAGAATTCATTTTCTTCACTCCATCACTCACCATCGTCAAATGGAGACATTGCTTAACATGGTTATCCATGATAAGTAAGTTGATAACTACAAACTCTTTGTTGGCCAGGAGGAGATAAAGCGCATAATGTGGGACATCAGATATAACCTTGATGATATTGTGGGTAAGGTTAAGTCATGTGGAATGTTTTTTTTGTGTCTGATTCAGACACTGATTCTAATGATCAACATGAAGAGGACATAGTCATCGATGTTATGCCTCTCAACTCTATTCCTGCAAATTTTGATATGCCTATGAACAACTCACATGCAACTGACTCCCCGCTCTCGTCGCTCATTATTCTTGACTAAAGTGTTCTTCAAACAAGTTGTCTCAGTCTTCATGGTGGAAGGAACTTACAGGCTCCATCTTATACTTATAGTTTACTATACTATATGGTCTTTGCAGGTTTTATAGTTCAAGTTTATACTCGTCATTTGTTAAGTCTATAGTTGTTCACACTATAAACAATAGTACTCTAAATATGTTGTCAATGTTCTCTTTTTGCAAAAAATTGTCAAGGGGTATTATTTCAAGTTGATGATCTGGTGCAGTCACCTTTGGTCAATTTTGTTAAATGCTTGTCTACTGTGTTTTTACTCTATGGACTTCGCAATGGTGAACCCTTTCATCCCGGGTTTGCTAGTTTTGGAAAATTTTCCATTGCAATATCTCATGTAATACTTTCAACTATCAATAGAACTTTTTAACAAATTTACAAAAATAAAATAAATAAGATCCCTTCATGTGCTTGTCTTCGAATATCATAAGTCATAAGATTTTTAGGCACTAACTTATAGGCTACTAACATTAACTTAAAAGTTTTAGAAGTAAATAGTAAGATTTGTACCTTGTCTATATAATTGCCATTAGTTATGAGATTTTCTCAAACTTTTGGAAACAAAACATATTTCTTACTAAAATATTAATTACATAGAAAAAATAATAAAGTTTGAAGGTTTCCAATAAACACTCCATCCATCAACACAAATAAAATTAAAATAACTAAAAAAATGTGAGTGGATATTTTATAAGGTAGAGATTAAGATTAGGAATTATAGGCAAAAGCTACAACCTATTTCTTAACAGGATTAAAATAGTCAAAAAGCCATTAAAAAAGATATCAATGCTAAAATTGAAAAAAAAAAAAAAAATCAATAAGATGTTTGAAATGTTGGTGGATCTTTTTACAAATAAAATATATATTAAATTTTAAATCATTAAATATTAAATATTTCTGAATAAATAAATGAATATCCCCTCTATTAAAAACAAATAAAATTAAAATAATAATAATAACTAAAAAAAATTTGAACCTTGTCTATATAGTTGTTAACCGTTACTAGTTCCTCTAAATTTACAAAAGAAAACAAAGACATTTTGTTTCAGTGAGAATCTCTTCATAAATGCCATGGTCCTCCACTAATATCACGACAAATTACAACATTGGACCAAATCCTAAATGTGATTTGACAATTTTATATGGAGGTATAATAGAACAGTGATTTGACAATTTTATATGGAGGTATAATAGAACACTTAATTTTGATATTTGGAATTAAAAAATTAACAATGAATTATGGATTATATTAGTAAGGAATTTGAAATGTTGTTTAAAATATTATATAACTAAAAAGATTTGAAGCTTCTATATATAATTGTTAACCGTTACTAGTTCCTTAACTTTACAAAAGAAAAAAAGACATTTTGTTTCCAGTGAGAATCTCTTTTAAATGCCATGGTCCTCCACTAAGATCACGACCAAATTACAACATTGAACCAAAT